>JAAGKR010004186.1:0-62500 GCA_011419295.1 Clarias macrocephalus
AAAAAAAAATCAGCATTCATGTGCAGCATTTCTTCTCATTTCTTATTACAATACATTATAGACATGTTTTTATTATTATTTTTGTCACATACGTCCTGATTTAATGGTTTGATAAACTGTTGTTTTCTGCATGGTACTTTGTAGTGCTCATTGTACAACAAAGCAATAATATCCAGTATGGTCAATAGCTAATTTCCCTGGTGGACTATTGAGCAGTTTTCAGTGGCGGAGGTTTGAGTCCTGGAAACCAACCGCAGTTTACTCTGAAGACTAGCACAGGCCAGTGGAAATAAAGAAATACATACATACATACATACACGTATAAATAAATAAAATGGCATCAGCAGGATGAGCAAGGATATATTTCATTATGTATTTTAGTTGAGAAATATAAATAAATGCTTTGAATAAATGTTTTTGTTGGGGCTGTGCACGATTTGATTAAAAACAATATCACACTGCATTTATTTTAACATTTTCTCTAGTTGTGATTTAAACTGCAATATTTAATTATTAAACGTCCTGTTTTGTATTCAAACATAGTTTTATCTACGCTCACAGCAAATGACGGCACAGACGTTCTCATTAGGAAGATGTTTGCCAATATAAATTTTTCACCTCAAAATCATTAAGAAGAAATAAAACAATTACCAGGAGGAGCATCTTATAAGAAGGACACGCGGCTTATACAGTGTCTTCAGACTGGATCATGTCACACCAGTTCTTTATTATCAGACACAAAGAAACAACACATTTGTTAAATACTGTATAGTTTCAGGCCCTTTTATGTCCGTAGTGTCCGTTACTTTTTTTTTTATTCAAATTTTTCAACGATCTTAACTGTCATTCAAGTGAAACTTGGTCAGGTAAAAAAAAAAAAAGTGTATTATTCTAAAATGCAAAATTGTTACGATATTGCAACATGAGTTTGACATGGTTACGGACACTACAGAATTTTCGCAGTAGACAAGCTCTAATTCAATTCCTGACTATGCGTAGATTACCTGTAATAAACTGCAACCCTTTGTGATTACTTAATTGCACAGGTCCAGTTCACAATTACACTTTTTTCATGATGTTATTTTTTTGTTTGTTTGTTTAATTTTATGCGAATGTTGGTCAAAGTAATTCAAACATTCAAACATGACCTAACACAGTGGTGTTCCAGCATCCCTAACATTGCCACAGTAAATTTGCCACAACGTTGTGAGAACCAAAAAATTCCTGCTACAGGCTACGCAAAATAACAGACTGCAGTTATAATGACGAATATCAAAAGACACATCCAAAAATATATAAAAACAAAAAATAAAACCGGCATCACCTAATGTTTGGCTACAACGTTGTTAGAAAAGCTTGTGCACCGTTACAGAAAACCAGTGACCAGAATTGGTTGGTTTTCAGTTTGATTGGCCAGTTGATGGACTTGATCAGCCTCAGATAGAAACGATTCTGTACAGAGCGCAGAAACCTTTGAGTGGCGCAACAGAGAAACATTTTCATGGTGTTACATTAACAAAAATCATGCGCATTAAAAGCCACTGATCTGCAAATTAGTGTCTCAGTACACACACTTACACCGGTCTCAAAACACCACAAGCACTAATTCATTGAAAACCGTGTGTGTTAGAAGCCCGGCATGCTCGCATTAGAAGCCACACATGCCCGCCTGTTCGCAGCCACTCAACCCGCGCGCTCACTGTCAAGTTGAGTTTTGAGACTTCAGAGGCGTTTGAGGCGTTAAGACGTTGCTGTTTCTTTATTATCCTAAAGGTGGCGCTCTCTGAACTATTTCTATATTTTCGTACCGTGCGGTGGGAGTAAATGATTCGCTAAATTTGATTAGAAATAATAATTATGATGGAGCGATCAGATGAATGTTAAGCTCTTGTATTTGAAGTCAGCTTGTGTTGTTTAAATGCCGCGTTTGGTTTTAAAGTAAGAAAACTACTGCCGAAGGAACCTCGGCATACGAATTTAATCAGTTCTTGAGGTGAAACTGTAAAACTGTAAAATGCATGTTTCCATAGTACAGTAAGTCATCTAAATGCAAATAATCTGCTCCACCTACCCAAAAACAATATGCAAATTTACCAATTTCCAACACCATAATCATATTTTTGCCATAATCATAATCATATTTATGTACATTTATTTCATGATTTTTTTAAAGGTTTAAAATTCGGGATATTTATAAAATCGTGATACTTATAGAATCGCGGTATTAATCTAATCGCACAGATGGTATCGTGATCATATCGTATCGGGACGAGACTGCGAGGACTTTCCCATCGCTAGTGTGTGAGGTGAGAGTACAGGCTGAGCCAGGAGTGTGTGTGTGTGTGTGTGTGTGTTTCACTAACTAACTCTCCGGGGTGGAGCGACAGTAACGGAGCACAGGGATCTTTATCCAACACACAGCAAAACAAACACGCACACGGACGCGCGCGCTCACGCACGCACACGCCTAGCCATCCCGGTGTACAGCACGAGCTCGGTGAGGTGAGGTGAGGTGTGGTGTGGTGTGGTGTCTCCTCGCCGTGATGTCGCTCACGCGGGTGTGAAGGACGCGCGGAGGACGCCGGAGCGGTCCTGCGCGCGCATGGCGTCGCCGCTCCAGCCCGAGACGCGAAAGTTCACGCGCGTGCTGAGCAAACCGGGCACCGCCGCCGAGCTCCGGCAGAGCGTCTCCGAGGTGGTGAGGAGCTCCGGGCTCACGGTAAGGACACGCGCTACTCTCTGGACATGAGAAATGTCTTCTGGTCTCTTTCAGGATGAGGAGCATCTTATAAGAAGGACACGCGGCTTATACAGTGTCTTCAGACTGGATCATGTCACAACAGTTCTTTATTATCAGACACAAAGAAACAACACATTTGTTAAATACTGTGTAGTTTCAGGCCCTTTTATGTCCGTAGTGTCCGTTACTTTTTTTTTAATTTCAAATTTTTCAACGATCTTAACTGTCATTCAGGTGAAACTTGGTCAGGTAAAAAAAAGTGTATTATTCTAAAATGCAAAATTGTTACGCTATTGCAACATGAGTTTGACATGGTTACGGACACTACAGAATTATCGCTTTTTAAGCTTTTACCAAAAACAATTTAAGCAACAATTTTTGCAGACCATATGCTTCTAGAAGCTTCCACCAATTGTAGTATCATATAATAAAGAAATATGAATAATTAGCATTTTTAATGATTACTATTGGAGGCGAGACAGTATAACGCTGAAAAATTGTCATTTTTGGGACATATAAAATCATCTCTTCAAAAAGGCTGAAGTAAGTGAAGTGAAATTTTCAGAGAAGCAAGATTGGTCACTGTGTTTTCTTTACAAGTAGCTTGTTTGGCGCAAACGTTTTTGTTTTATATGTATAACAAAAAAAGTAAAATCAGCACCAATACTATGTCTTTTGCCAACATTATATGGACAAAAGTATTTGTCCAAACCTGCAGTGACATGGCGTTCAAATACATATACTTCTACATGGCATCGTCCCACTTTTGCAGCTATAACAGCTTCCACTCTTCTTGGAAGGCCGTCCACAAGATGTTGGAGTGTTTCTTCGGAAATTCGTGCCCATTCATTCTGTGGAGTGTTTACTGTATGAGGTCAGGTACTGATGTTGGACGAGAAGGTCTGGCTCACAATCTCTGTTCCGGTTCATCACAAAGGTGCTCGATGGGCTTGAAGTCAGGGCTCTATGTTCGGGCCAGTCAAGTTCTTCCACACCAAACTCATCAAACCATGTCTTCATAGTCCTTGCTTTGTGCACTTGGGCGGAGTCATGCTGGAATGTTTGGCCATTCCCAAACTGTTCCCACAAAGTTGTTAGCATAGCATTGTCCAAGATGTCTTGGTATGCTGAAGCATTAAGCTTGCCCTTCACCCTTCATAAGGTACCTGATTGTAACACCTGAATTCAATAACAGGTTTGGCCAAATACTTTTGTCCATATAATGTAGCCATGCACTTTATACATTTAGACTTTTTAAATTTTGTTTCATTTCAAATTGCATTATATAGATTCTAGAATGGATACTGTCCAAATATTACTTATATTTAAATATGAATGAATTTTCTATGAGTTTAAAATACTCTAAACTCTTATGCGTAAAATAATACTATTACTATTAATGATAATAATAATCATTTTAAACTAGTCTTTAAAAGTCAATGGTGTTAGTCAGAATACTAAGAAAAAAAAGTCAGAACTCAAGTAAATAGTTTATATTAACCTTAGTCCTTTTCCAAAGTACTATAATTCGTAAAATATTTAAGCAGAATGTAGTAATTTCCTGCGATCTCGTTTATGACTGTATGTGACAAGCGATCATCTTTAACACGATTGAGATTTCAGTATCGCGTTCTCAGTATTTCAAAGTGTAATAAAGCATCACCAAAAGAATCATTCATAGTATCGCTAGCTGAGCCGGCTAGGCACTGCAGGTTAGTTTAGCGTTCATGTTTCTGGATCTTGGATGTGCAAAGACCTAAAGCTTAATGAATGTAACAGAATCAGCAGCACATAGTAGTTAGACAGTATTGAAAGTAAATATTAGATTTAGTAGTAACGAAATAGCCAGAAATCACATCCAAAAGCAGCTAATCAGCTACTTAGACTTTAGTATTCGAGGATCCTCTGACGACCGCTGAACATGATGAGGTCCTTTGCACAGTGCTCGTTATCATTGATTTTTAGCAACAAAGAGGTCTGATTGCTGCTTATCTTTGATTAATTGGACGTTTTGGCAGCACGTAGTCTCTGTTAGCATGACTTGCAGTTTTGCACGTTATTACTGATCCAGTCACAATTCTGAGAGTTTCTTTAGAATAGATCTGACCACATATCAAAAATTTATAAGTGAGACAAGATGATTTTGTGTGTGTGTGTGTGTGTGTGTGTGTGTGTGTGTGTGTGTGTGTGTGTGCTGGAATCCGTTAAAAATGGAAACTGGAGCATTTAGCCACCCTCTGGTGAAGTAATTGTCCAAATCCCTGTACTTCATCTCAGAGATCAGGAAATGGAGAGGTGGATTCCTTGATGTCTGTTCATCAGGGCCGGGATTTTACCTGCCAGATCGCCAGATAAATAGCGTCTAAGTCTGCCCTGACGGAAATTATTTACGGTTATATACTCCATAGAGCTGAAATCATGACACCACTTCATTTCTTTTGGTCAGCAGGTCTGATCTTGCCTTAAGAGAGCACCATAATCTGCTTTTCTATTTTCTATTATTATTATTTTGGGGAAATTTCCACAAGATTCCACCAGCTGCGAGCACGTGTCCAAGCTCAGGCTGCGCTAATCAGTCTGATGTCCATTCGGAAAGCTCTAGCTGTCTAAATAATGATACTACGAGTGCCTGAAGGATTACATTTTGACGTAAATTAGGTGTGTCCCGCTGTCCCAGATTTGCGTTCCTCGTGACCTTGATTCCCAGCTTCTCGTTGAGCTCGTTGAACACACACACGAGCTGGATTGAGACGCGATTGTTTTTCTTGAAGAATGTTATTTAAAACCAAGCAAAAAGAAATACGACTGGCCTAGTAATCAATATCATAGATCAATGTCATGAATATTAATTATTTATTTACAAATTAAAATCTAATGCAAACACGCTTATGTTTTCTACAACTATAAATAGCTACTGTAACTAGTAGGTGACCCACATTCTCAGTGTTCCTTTTTCTATAATAAGAAGACATTTTGTTATATGCCACGACATCTTTGTTGCGTTTTGACACAATCAGGCAAACGCACAGGCATGAAATAAAGAAAAAAATCCTTATTGGCCATCAGCGATGTCCCTGTAGTACCTTTAAAGTGGGAATGTGCACGTGACTTTTAAAGGGAAGCATTAAAGGGAGCCAATTATGCTTCATTAGTCATGTGTCTTCCGTATTTTTTCATATTAGCTTTATTTGTGTTCGTTTTTTTTCCCTATTGTATAAGAAAAGCCCTTCTCCCAGCATGCACACTTTGGGGAGACCTGTTAAACAATAGTAGCCTGTGGGACCTTTAAAAACGTTTTTAGTCACCCATGTGGTGTGTATACAAAGTACTGTACAAAATTTAACGGAATCTTGAGCAATAGTTCTCCAAGCTTCCTGAAGGACTTTTTGGCTCTCAGTTTTGGCAAGTTTTAGCGTTTGATTTGCTTGTAAATTATTGAAGAATACAAAAACATCTCATTTAAGCATGAAAATGAATTAAAGCATAAAAATTACCATCTAACTTATGGCCTGACCCAGTGAGAAACTGGTGCAGATGCTGACAGATGATGATCAGGTCGATGATTAGTAAACTGCTGATGCTGAATGCTGAGTGGTGGGAACAGACAAGAGGGGAAACGAGGTGGCTGCTGAGATTGTTACATACTGTAAATAACCAGTTTTTAAATTGTATCTTACGGCACTTTGTCACAGTAAAACATTTGTTCCCGCTTCTTTCTTTTAATCTACATCATTTCATTCCATGTTAGTTTATATGAAGACATACGGGGGTGGCTCGATACTTTTGCACTGTACTGTATGTACACTGAATTATTTTTTAAAGGTATAAATATAAATAGTAAAGCTACACAAGATGGTTCCACTCCAGATGATGAGAAAAAAAAAACATAATTTTTTCTCCATTATGTCTGAGACGTTCCAAAGCTAATGAATGTCTACGTCTATAATTCCAGTATACGTCCTATATACTGTAAATACTCTATATTAAAAGTGAGTCTTAGGATCTGTTGGCCTTCCAGTGGTATGGTGGAGTCAGCATTGATGTCTTATACACACATCCAGTATACTAATGATGTGTATTGTGTGTGTTGCCCGTCTGTCGGGTCTTTCTCTCTCCATTCTTGCGCTATAACACACAGTAAAAAACCCTCGCATGAGTTTCAGTTACATTCCCAGATGGAGAGTTTGATCCAAGGCTGATACGTTAACCATCCCGCACTTTAACTAATAGCTTATACACACGTGCGCACATGCTGTCCGACACGTGATGCCCCTGCGAGCTCTTCTACACAAATCTAAGAACATATCGAAGCAGGTACAGTAAAACTCCAGTGCTTGAAAAAAGAAAAGGAAAAAAGAGATCAGATACATAAAGTGATCTCAGGTTAAGATGTTTGTTAAAATATGCTGATATGAATGAAAAGTTCCTACAGTGGGAATCACAATTTTTTTCAAAATACTTGAAGCAGTTGAGTGTAAGAATCTGTCTACAGCAGGATTCATTTGCAGGCCTGTAAAGTCTGGAAAAGTTATGATTTTATTTTAGGAAGGTGCATTTTGGTGCAGTAATTACAGAAAGCCTAAAACCGAAAGTAATCTTTTGAATTTCTTTTTCTTTCTCATGTGCATTAAATACAACAAAAGAACAGCGAACAGCCCGGACAAACAAAAATAAACTTGACGTTTTAAAATGTATGTATTTTTAGCAAGGAAGCCTACAAATGCCTACCTTATTTTAAACTAACAAAACATTTAATGTGTCCAAAAATGGCTAATAAATTTAGAATTTTTTTTCAAAAAGTGAAATCCTTGAATGTTGAGGGGAAAAAAATGTGATCAAATTTGTTTTTAGAATGTTTGAATGTCTTGCAATTTTGGATTTTACTTTCACTATTGTTTTTAGAAATCATGCTTTTGTCATTCTTTCCTGTCCATTCCAGATTTGGACACAGAGAGGGTAAATTTATGTTCACGGATTTTCTTGCTACTCACATTGAAGGAATCATTTTTATTCATAGCTAAGAAAAAAAATGATAAAAATCAGAAAACAACGGGGGATGCAAACATTTGCACCCATCTCATCTCTAAAGACCTGCCCAGTATAAATGTTTCACCATATCAGATCTTTGTCCTGCTGTGTTGCTGGTGTCCTGGATGACTTTAGCACTTGAATACAGTCGCTTCAGGTTTTCGGGAGCCTGCTGATTAGGTATCTTTATCCATTCATTATAGATGAGACTGGCTCATGTGGCTGCTCTATTTTTAAACCTGCTTTGTCGTGTGGGAGGGATAAGGGGCGCTGCAGGTGCTCTAAGGGTACAAACCCTCAGAGAATAACGATACAGTATATCCAGTGGATTTTCGTCACTTCCTACGGTAGCGGTGATCTGATTGGCTGGATTTGGAGTAACCAGAAATTAGGTATATTTTAACGTGCTATTCAGATGGGATTAGGTTTTCCGGACATGCCTGTTGAGTACATTTTCCTGGAGAAGGTCGGTAATCATGATCAATTCAGAGAGAATAAGAGATTTCTGTATGAATCACAGAGATGGCAGTGGTGGAGCTCTGCTTGGCGTGTAACGTAATTACAGGGAGACCAGGCGATAGTGAGCGGCATCGGTCTTCATTAGCTCTCGTCACACTCTCCTGTTCCTGCTCCTGCTCTCAATTAGATGTTAAATTGGACAGCACCGATGCACAAGCAGCACGTTTACACTGACTTCCGCTGAAGCGCCTTGGGCAGATCGTGCTAAATTAAGCCTTAACGAGGACAGCTATAAACAAAGTAAGTCACTGACAGCTTGGAGCAAATGTGCCAAGGTGTGATAGTAAAAAAAAAAAAAATAGTTTAATCGTTTAATAAACAAAGGTGGTTTTCCACCATTGGGGACATTTTGTTATTTCCAACTCCTTCCATGACTTTGTTATTCGATTGATATCAGCCCGTAGGTTTGCTCGCTAGATGCTGTGTTATTGTTGCACAGTGTGCTTACAGGACCATTTTGAGGCGCAGAGATATCACGAGGGGTGTTCAAGTCAAACCGGAGCTTCTGATGAAATTTCTGGTGCATGAAGGCATAAAAGCAATTGGCGTTTACAGAAGATTCAGAGTCCACTGCAGTCATTCCTGTGAACACTGAACAAGTGGAACACCTGGTCGACTGATAACTTGTCGCCAAACTAGCGGAAGAGACGCATCTGTCTGTTGGAACAGTGCACACAGTCATTCACCAACCCCACCTGCACATTACAGGAATGTCACAGCTTGGAGTTGTTGCCACATACAGTACAGTCCTGACCTTACTCCATCCATTTCCACATGTTTGCACATTAAAGGAGTTCCTGGGAGGCCAGCGTTTCAGATGTAAAGCAGGCAGTCTGATCATGTCTCCGGCAAACTGGGAAAACTTGGATGGTGTCCAAGCACTAGTGAAACACTGTGATAAGTGCATTAGTGTAGCAGGGGATTATATAGAGGTCATAAAGGAAGTTTTTACTCTCAGAACTATGCTCTGTTATTCTGCACAATCAAAAAGTCCTGCTTTGAATTGAACACGCCTTGTGTATCACTTAGTGGTCAGAAATGGGAACTGCAACAAGCAGTCATTCTCCATCATGCTTGTTGATGACACGAGTCCATGAATGCTGTACTTAATAGTGAGTTTTTGTCAAAAATCGTGTTTTATAGCAAATAGTCGTTACTTAAGTCCAACAGGGTTTTACAGACAGAAATAAAGTGTAGCTGCAGACAAAGCGTCTACTGTATGTTGAACAGAACCGTTTATAATTTAAACAACTGCAAAAGTCATGAGAGGGAATGGTGGAGCCATAGTAATGTTCATCAGAAATGCGTGGTGCGACCATGTTTCTGACGCAAAGGCTAAGAAAAAGAAGTCTCTTTTTTCCAATGCTCATTTTTTTAGCTACTTTTAGATCGTCATGCGTAAAATCTAAGCTGCTATAGCAAAGTTTAAAAAAATGTTGTGCATTGGTCTCTATTACGCTTAACAGCACACTTTAAGGGAAAATAAGAAACAACATTTCGTGCATGTGTCATACACGTAATAGATGTGCTGTTACACCAATTATAACACACACTATATCACCAGCATTCAAGGTTTATTTCAATAAAAGCTCCAGATTGTCCTGGGCCTGTACGTGTAGTCGTTTATCACCAGTGGCAGGTCTCTTCGTGCTGCCAGACTGTGCGCGTGTGTAATCGGTGTAGGATGATGTCCTGTTATTAAAGGACTCCTTCAACCATACATGATTACAGAATTAATAATGAATGAAAGCTAGTGGGAGTCATGTAACGCCGTGCAAATGAGATCATGCTAAACGCTGTTCCTTTTTATTGTAATCCTCATTAGCATTAAAGGGAAATCTCTGGAGATAAAACGGTGACTTTTCTGGTTTCCTTTTTACACCACAAAGGAGCTGGATGTGCCATTAACACTGAAGAGTTTCAGTTTTGACATTGAAACGAATAGGAATTGGCCTTGTTCTTTGTCTGGATCTTGTTAATCCCAAGTAGCTTTATAGATTAATTTTGTGATTTAAAGTCGAAAAGCGAAACTGAATATAAGACTGTTATGTACTTGTGTACATGACAGAACAAATCCTTCTTGCTAATCACAGCAGTTTTCCTCTCATCTACAGTGTTTCACATAAAAACATTTCTCTACAAAGCATATATATTTAAGTGCATCCCGAAAAATGAAAATAATTGTATTTATTTAATGAATTATATAATTATATTTAGATTTTCTTTTTCACTTTTTAGACTAGTTTGCTGATGATATTCCTGTGCTTGATTAGCCAGCCATCTCACCTGACCTGGTTCTCTATGGCCTATTGTGAAGAGGAAAATGAGAAATACCTGGCCCAAGAATAGAGATGAGCTGAAGGCCGCTATCAAAGCAACCTGGTCTTCAATAACGCCCCAGGTAGTGCCACAGGATGCTTTCCTCCATGCCATGTCCCATTGTCACAGTAACTCATGCTAAAGGAGTCATGACCAAGTATTAAGTGCAGAAATGAACCTAATTCTTGAATTTTTATCTTGATTATTTGAAAATATTTTAGTATGTTAAGATATTAAAATTTTCATGAGCGGTAAACCAAGACTATTGAAATGAAAACGAAAAGGCTTGAAATATTTGACTTCACATGTAATGAACCTGTTAAATCTTAAAGTTAAATTTTTTTAATTAAATTGTGAAAGAAAAGTAACTTTTTCACAATATGCTAATTTTTTAGATGCACTGTGTGTGTATGTGTGATATACGTGCAGAGTCTAAATCTGTGGATATTTTCATCCTGTAATGTGTGAAGTTAAATCTAAACCTGTGTATACAGTATGCGTGAGTGAGAAAGCAAACAAGCGAGAAAGTTTTTAAAGAAAGAAAAACAGAGTCGCAATTAAAATCCCATCATCCCTTAGCACATTAAGAGTGGCAGGATGGAAGTCAGATGAATTTCCACCATTAAAAAAAAGTGCATTTGATTTGATGGAATTTCCAGAAGCAGCTTTGTCGCAAAAGTCTGTCTGAAAGCTGCAGCTCTCCCAAAAAGAATCTCAGTAAAATAATCAAACCAAAGAAGACACCAGACGATCATCTGCTTAAACACATTAGCTGGATTTTGGGTTGATGTTGACGGTCATCCAGATGTGAGTTTTCTTAAGGCGAATGTGGAAAAAGGTGGAGAGACACTTTCCAGATCCGAGCTGTGAAGTTATTAATGCGGTCCTTGGCAGCCGGCGCTGGATTCTGGAAACTCAGCCATGGAAACAGACGCCCCGTCCCGTGACGTCACTCCTGCTGATACGTAAAAAGCACAGAGTCAAAAATATCTTTACTGCTTGTGCTTTAATAGTCCTGAGCAGTGGGGTAAAAAAGGACTCTGTAAAGAATAGTGGAAATATTGAACGCATTAAATCCTCTGAAGTACTACAGTATACTGTACTCTACATTCATTGTGCTCATATCTGCAGGACTTAATTTTAGTGTAGTGAATGAATAGATCGCAATATGTACTAAATTATTTTAATATAGAACATGACGACATTGTAAAAATAACCTTGTATACTGTATGTACAGTCACTTAATGGATAATTACTGTCATTTATATTTATGTTAATCCTACTGTATTGTCTATACCATAATGTTACACTGTGCTATATATATATATAAAAAAAAAAGTTTACAAGAATATGTTTTTATAATAATATATGATGTATAAAGTGTATAAATTAAACAGTATTACCTTTCAAACAAATCCAAACAAAAAATCATGATGAAATCAGCTAAATATAAGCTATAAATATCTGTGCAGGTTAGCTACAGGAGTAAACTTTACTGACTTAGCGAGGCTGCCATTGCCTTAGCTTTACCTCAGGTAAACTTGTTGTCTCATGTAGTGCTGAGAAGACACACCTAGACAACAAATGACACAATTCTATGCTCAATTCGACAAAAAAAAAAAAAGAAAGTTAAATGAGGATACATCAGGCTAGCTAGCCACATTGGGTGACCTGATAAAGCTAATGTTGCCTCAGGTAAACCTTTAGCTTTTTAAACTTTTATTTTGCTTTGCCCATAAAAACTAACTGTGCTAGACCAAAAATCTGCAGAGACAAAAATATAACCAGAAATTAAAGTTTATTTTAAACATACTGTATCTAGAAGTGATTCTTCAGGGAAATGTTTTAGCAGCTAGTTTTACAGTTAAGTCAATGCCCTGTAAACAGTGTACAGTATGGTACTGAAATACAGTGTAAACCCTCAGTATTGTAAATATTTGCACAGAATTTCACACCATTATTCCAGATGAGAGAAATAACAAGCCACAGTTCAGTATTCGTGTTTTTTTGTTTGTTGTTGTTGTTGTTGTTGTTTGTTTGTTTGGTTTTTAACTCAGCCACAGAGGTGAGTGCTAACTGGTTGGCTAAGCTAATGCTAGTCATGGTCATGATAGTTTTGGTCTTGTTTGAATACTACTTTAAGGCTGGTTGTTATTAAATATTATTTGCATTTCCAGTGCGATAGTGACCTGACAAATGGTGCTGACATCATTCTGGTGGTGATGCAACTTACAGAACTCCAACTAAAGATAGAAATGAAAGAAGTGCTACTGAAAGGGAAACGTGTCGAGAAGAAAGTGTGTGTGGAAGTGCCGGACAAAGCAGACGGAGTGTTGTAGGCACGGAACAATAAAAGACAAGATCAGGGAAGGAAGTGTTTGACGTTTTTAAGGAGGGCTGGTCTGGAAATTTGTCTTTAGGAGACCATGAAGATGAGGGAGGATGAGACTTACAGTTGGCAAAACATCAAAGAAGAAGAAGACTCTGAAATGCTGTGTTAAAAACCAAAGTGTGTATATAATTATTATTAATTATTTTATCTTTCTTCTTGTTTGGGTCTATCCTGTAAATGTACTTCCATTACTGTAACCCTAATATCCTCTCATCCCCCTGATCACCATAATCCCGCACTCAGAAGAGTGAGAAAGAGAGTGAGACAGAGAGAGAGAGAGAGATTTAATGGCTCAGTTTGGCAGCTCAAATAGCGTCTGTGCGTCTGTATTTTTTCCGGGTTTTAAAGCATCAAGCTGCACGTTCTCACGCTTGTCCCTAAAACCCGCCAACTATTTATCCTTTCTGGATGTAATTATTTTTTCAGAGTCGTTCTCATGAGTTGTTTTGCATGCTCTTGCTCATGCTCGTACTCCAGAGGCCAAAATGTGTTTTGTGGTCAATGTTAAACCAAAGACAATGGATTCGCATGCAGTATTTTGTGTATACCGTGTGTCATTTCAAGTCACACGTTCACTGTTCTGATCAAGATGAGTAAATATAATAAAGAAGAATATTGTGCTATTGTACTCTTTGAAATAAGTATGTTGCAGTTTGGTTTGGTTTTTATGTGGAAAGAAAAAATGCATGCTAATATTCCCCTAGTGGAGCATTTTATGAAACACAAAGAGAGATGAAAAGGGCAAAATGGAATCAAAATACAAATTTATTTCACATTCAGAATCAGGACAGTTTTAGTGTTAATTGGGGGATTAGCGTTGTTGACCGTTAAAGAAACAGTTAAAAGGTTAAAGCTAAAACTAATCTGCTGATCTTTGCGTTATTATTATTATTATTATTATTATTTCAGGTTGAAGCCCACGTACATGTCTGTGTGTCTTTCTGTACGGCAGAACTCTCTGTCTAACTTATTAATACACAGAAATCACATTCTGTAAGGTCGAGTATCTTACCAGTTTTGCGTGATGCCGATTATCAATATCTGAGACTGGTTTCTGGTCCTCCAATGTATGAAGTGTAAAGATATAATTGAAAGAGCGAATTGTGATCAATGTCCAGACAAAACCTTTCTGGTATTCCTAAAAATATATTAACATACATGTTTTGAATTTGATATAATGCATCAACATCAAGGAAATACTTTGTATTGCTTATTTTATGTTTATTATTAAGGGCGTACAAACCTTTGCACTATGCTTTAGACACAATTAAACACGGGGGAAAAAAAGTGATATTCAGATAATTGTTTTCAGATAAAAGCCTCAAAGTTGTAGAAACTCAGTTTCACACAGTAAGGAGTTCTCGTATTCACCTATAGGTGGCAGCAAAATGCAATTTGTGTCAGTAGATCAAAGTGGATCAAAATGTCCTGCGTTTATGTGATTTGTGCATTGACAGCTAAACATTTTTTTTACATAGATTCTAAAATCTATTAATCTATCTATTATATTAATCTATAATATTTATTATGAACTTTATAGTGAAATCCTTTTTTTCCATGTGTTTCATGTCCGTCCTGGTTGACTGGCTTCATAACAAATTTTCCATAACAATTTTACGCCGAGTGGCGAACGCTTTCTCTCTCCTGTCCATCACAGTGGCACAAGCCAATCACAGGCACCTGTGAGCTTCCCCACTTACGGGGTGTTCCTCCACCCCATGGGTGTTCCTCCACCCCATGATGTCACTGTAATGTAATAATCAGAGCATCATTTGCGTCATTCATGTGGCTCACAAGTGAAAGTGTGCCTGAAGCATGCAGTGTCATGTTTCCTTTTCTAATGCTCTCAAGGTCACGCAGCTCTCTGGAGCTTTAGGTGTGTTTCTGAATCTTGCGTTCTTCATCACGCAATATGAGCTTCCCAGTGGCTCCTGTGGTTTCTTTCACCCGAGTTTAGAGTTGTTTGCTCTGCTCACAGATGCTTATGTGTGCTTCATTTGGAGTATGTTTGTTTTATTAGCACTGGTGTCTTGTATCCAGATGAGACACATCAGCATCTTGCTAACACTTGCACTCTGTCAGTGTTGTAACCTCGCAGGAAGCCAAACTGTTCCCAGATACCAGACCATTGCTATCTGTGGAAAGCGTTGACGAAGCCATTACTGTTTTTTTCTCAGGATTCTTGTGTGCTAGTCTGGTGTGATGCTAGCATGGCTGTAAATTATACTTTGTATGTTTAAAAGATGGGGCGGAGCCTAGCAGTGTGATCCAGTTGTGTATATACTGTGTGTATGTTGACGATATGATTTCTGATATTTTCTAGTCTGTTTATTGGCGCAGAAGAACAGCTACGATGCTGATCATGTGATCATGAGCTTTAGAGACGTATGATGTGTCTCATGGGTCAGTCCAGCGTCTCTCTGACGTCAGCAGCTCTGTGACTCTCGTCCTGCTCTGAGACAAAATCCAGATTCAGGCAGAAAAATAACCCCAATAATTTCAGGAGTTTACACCCAACCTTTTGGGAGAAGGAATGAAGCAATCAAACACTGGACTTCGACACACACACACACACACACCCACCCACACACTCACACACACACACACACACACACACACACACACACACACACACACACACACACACACACACACACACACACACACACACACACACACACACACACACCTCCAGTAGTGTGATAAGGAAACCACCATGGTGTGTAGAAATGTGAATATAAAAAAGTCACAGTATTGAGTTAATGCTCCAGAAGTATTGGCACTCTGTCTTTTTTCCATTTTAGTCATTTAACTCATTTTGGTCACCGTCGCTTTTGGTTATTGTAATGTGAATTTTGTCACAACTTTGTTCAGTCATTTTTGTCATTTTTGTCACTTTTATTACAGTCCTGTTTAGTTATATTTGTCAAAGCCTTTTTGTAATCTTTGTTTACCAAAATTGTCTGTCACTTTTCTTTTTTTTTTCTTTTTTTTTTTTTTTTATTATTTTAGTCACAACCAACAAGTTTTGTAATTTGTGCCACAGAATGTTTTTTTGGCTTTTTTGTCATTTTTGTCAGACAAATTTTTGTCACAGAATTTTATTTGTAACATTTTTGTCTTTTTTGTTGCAAAATTTTTGTAATTTTCGTCCTAGAATTTTTTTGTCACTGTTATCATAGACATGTTTACTAATTTTTGTCACAACCCTTATTTATTTATTTGTTTGTTTGTTTATTTTCTCCAGTGTTCATTTGATCGAACACAAAATATTGTGAAATTTTTGGAATTTAAGTATAATAAATATATATATATATTTTTTAAAATACACCATGTGATAAAAAACATAAAAACTAGTTTGTTGCTGGTCATGCTAGCTAAACGAACATTTCCTACTTGTAGCACCAACTACCTTAAACTTAATAGCAGAACTTGTCTGTTGTCTTTTAAAGCATGTTTAGCTGACGTGCTGAATTTGAACTTTTTGCAAAAAAAGAGTGCGTCGCTCACACACACACTCATCGTCTATAACGTTTATCCTGGACAGGGCGGCAATCCATTAAAGAGCACACACACATACACACACATACGCACACATACACAGGCTATTTGGAGAAAGCCAATTAGTCTAATCTGCATGTCTTTAGACTGTGAGAACCCCACCAGCACGGGGAGAACATGCACACTCCATGCACACAGAGACGGGAATCGAACCCGGAACCTGGGGGTGCGAGGCGACAGTGCTAACCACCAAGCCAACACGTCGCCGTGTGTAGCTTCATTCTGCTTTTATTTCTTTTTCCTGCAGAACGAGGTGGTGAAGTCAGAGTGTTACTGAGTGTTCCCGAGTGTTACCGAGTGTTACTGAGTGTTCCCGAGTGTTACTGAGTGTTCCCGAGTGTTCCCGAGTGTTACCGAGTGTTACTGAGTGTTCCCGAGTGTTCCCGAGTGTTCCCGAGTGTTCCCGAGTGTTACCGAGTGTTCCCGAGTGTTCCCGAGTGTTCCCGAGTGTTACTGAGTGTTCCCGAGTGTTCCCGAGTGTTCCCGAGTGTTCCTGAGTGTTCCCGAGTGTTACTGAGTGTTCCCGAGTGTTCCCGAGTGTTACCGAGTGTTACTGAGTGTTCCCGAGTGTTCCCGAGTGTTCCTGAGTGTTCCCGAGTGTTCCCGAGTGTTACCGAGTGTTACTGAGTGTTCCCGAGTGTTCCTGAGTGTTCCCGAGTGTGTACGTTCCCATAGCAAAAATATCGAAATAAAAAAGGGACAGAAAATCTTTTGGCTTTTTGTTTGAGCTTTTCACGTTTGTACATGACTCATGAAATAGTACAGTTATATTCAGGTCGCTTATGGGTGTGTGTACGACACTAATGCTCTCAGTGGACACTACATGAGGAAATGATCTTCACCTCTTTAAACATCAGTTAACAAACCCCGGGTTTTACCGCAGTGTATCCTTCCGTGGTTACGTACAGTAGGTTACGTGGTAAGGAATAAAACATGACAGTGTGTTCTGTTATACTGTAGGTAACTCATCAAAGGTGCGGTTATTATAACCAAACTAAAGACTATTTCCCTAGAACAGCATATCTTTTCTTTCTTTCTTTTTTTTATTTATAGTTCCCTTTAATGTGGAATGTTCATGAAGCAGGTTGATATGATATAATGGCTATAAATAGTTCACTTAATAGTCTCTGGTGAGTGTGCGAGAGAGAGCGAGAGAGAGCGAGAGAGAGCAGACGCCCATCAATGGCTAAGGAAGCAGTTCATCAGCGCATCACTCGTTCTCTCTCATCCCTGGACCCAGCGTGATCGATCTGGCTTCCGGAAGGAGTGCATACAAGAGCACAACTCTCTCTCTCTCTCTCTCTCTTTCTCTTTCTCACACACACACTCGCATGCTCTTAGCATCTCACACATACACTTCTGGGACACCCGCTTTTATCCCCTGGTTTTTCTAAGAACTTCCCCATGGAGCGTCATGATGCAGGACGGGGAGATTCTCACCGGAGCTGATTCTCTGAGATCGTTTTGTCTGTGTGTGTGTGTGTGTGTGTGTGTGTGTGTGTGTGTGTGTGTGTGTGTGTGCAGGTGTTTTTGTATGACTGAGTGATGGGTTGTGCAGCGAGTGTGTTCCTGTGGAGGAGAGTGCAGAGTTTGTTGGGCAGAAACTATAACCATGTGTATAAAGCCGATCCGGAGGAGACGGAGTGTGTGGAAGATCAGGACACGGAGAGCTGCTGGGATTCACTGACACTCGCGCCGGCAGCTGGAACGCTGGTAATGTGTCTGTGTGTGTGTGTGTGTGTGTCTGTGTGTGTAAATGGTGAGGTGCTCAGACAGTACGTCAATATGTACGTTACCCTAAATGTGGTTTCCTATTGCGCAATCTCCCCCCCCCCCCCAATATTCAGGTTAATTGGGTTAGTTCCTGTTCTCACCGGCGTTGTTGCTCTTAAATTTTGTTGTAAAACCTGAAATTACATCTTTACCACTGAGTGTTACAAAGCGTTGACACTGGAGACTCAAACATCTGCTTACTGGAAACATCACCAACAAAACACTAGTTACAGTATTTCTCTGTTAGTCGCTGCGCATGAGCTGTTACTATAGCAACCATAGTACTGTAGAAAAGAACAAGTGCGTTAATTAAAAAATAAATGAATCAACACCTTCGGTTACACTGTGGGATGAAAATAAATAAATAAATAATAATAATAAATTAAAAATAAATAAATAAACAAAAATAACAATCATGTCTATCTTTAATATTTTTTATGTACAAAACATAGACAACTGAACTATTAAACTATTAAACTAAAATATTAATAGAAAAATCTGTAGAAATTATACAAATAATAGCAGTGATGGGAGAAAAAAAATAAAAAGTTGAATAGGAAATTATATATATTTTAAAAATCATGAATAAAAAAATAATAATCAAGACCTTGAATAATCAGATGTGAGAATCCAATCATGCTGTGCTACAACAACAACAACAACAATAATAATAATAATAATAATAATTTTATATTGCACTTTTTATATATTTAACATGCAAAGAATAAAAACCAAAATACTGTATATATTTTTAAATATGTAATCAATGAAAATAATATAATAATATGTTGAAAATAAAAATATGTTAACAAAAAGTGCACTAATGACAAAAAAATAAAAAATAAAAACCTGCAATGTAAATGTAATGTTGTGAAACGCTACACTGATTTTGTCAGTTATTTCAGCTGTACAGGATTTGCAGCATCTCTGACGCTAGTTTCCTAAAATACCAATGAACTCAGATTGTGGCTTAAGGTGTGTGTTTTTTTTTTTTTTTTTTTTTTGTTCCTTGAAGCCCCGGACATGACGGTTGTAAATATTACATAAGATGGACACTACTACTGTATCCTGCGTCTGGTATCGGTGTTAACTGAGGTCAGAGAGACGGCGGAGTGGTGAGAAAGATAAACAGAGAGAGAGAGAGAGAGAGAGGAGAATGATGTCTCTGTACATTCAGCACTATTACACTGAACTCTGCTGTAAAGAGGAAATCGATGCGTGAGTAAAGGCCGTATTAATGAGCTCGTCCTCTCTTCCTCTGTGTGCGCCGTGGAAACTGCACTGACTAATCCCCGAGTCTGTGATGCTCCCTCTCTCTCTCTCTCTCTCTCTCTCTCTCATTTCCATTTCACTTTGAATAAGAATGTTATTTATAACTACAGTCCATCAGTCGTATCCCGGATGTGACGGCTTCATAAGACCTAAGTAAGTATTGGTACAGAGTTTCGTATTTGTGCGTCTGTACTGTACTGTACGTCACCACCGCGGATTACATCACCGTCTGCAGAGTTCCCTCAATGAGCGGCTTTGCCTTTGCTTGACTGCAGACTCTTCAGTTTCTGCTTGTTTTTGCTCTTCGGTTTTATCTTGAGGAAGTGAAAAGCAGCTCAGATGGGATGAGTTCAGGTCACTCACTGCGTGCTTTAAAGAAGAGTGAGATGGAGGCCCGTCTGTCTGCATGTAAACACTCGTCTGCAGTCTGACGTGGGGATTCAGTAGCGATGAGCTCGGCCCGGTGTACAGTATCTATTTTCTTAGTGAACGACTCTGCATACGGACACCCCGCCTCACGGATTTACACCTTAAGAACTGAAATTTTTCCAGAAATTTCACCGGACGTATGAGGCACTTTTAGCAGCCGAACGCCTGTTAAGTTAGTGAGAAGAAAACTGAGGCGATTTCAGTTTGGTTATTAAAGCTGTCGGTGCCAAGAGGAATCATAAATTAAGTTTAAGTGAGGTTTAATGTCTATTTCTAAATGTCTTTTCTGAATGTTTTGATTGTTTTTATATGCAAAAATATGATTATATTGAGGCGGAACGGTGGTGTAGTGGTTAGCACTGTCACCTTGCACCTCCAGGGCCTGGGTTCGAATCCCATCTCTGTGTGCTTGCATGTTCTCCCCGTGCTTGGTGGGTTTCCTCCGGTACTCTGGTTTCCTCCCACAGTCCAAAGACATGTAGGTTAGGCTAACTAGTGTTCACAAATTGAGTTTGAATGAGTGTGTGACGGGGGATAGGCTCCAGGCCCCCCGTGACCCTCAATACAGGATTAAGTGGTATAGATGATGAGTGAGTGACTGAGTGAGATGATTATATTGTTGGAAATTGGTAATATTGGTAATATTTTTGGGCGGCTGGAACAGATTATCTGCATTTACATTATTTCCTATAAGAAAATGCGTCTCGCAATACGAAATATTCTCCTTAAGCTAATAAACTCGCCTTCAGGACGGATCAAACTTGAATGCCGAGGTTCCACTGTACTGTAATTTGAAGTAGCAGAATATTTATGTATAAGTGTATCTCAAAAGGCAAAAAAAAAAAAAAAAGGTTTAAGATCCCAGGTTTTACTTTTACGCGCTTAACTAAACGTTAAGGTTTAAGATTTTGGTCTCTTTTCAGATCCACATGATTCACTAAGATACCGAGAAAAACCAAAAAACATTTTACTTTCATCCACTCGTCCAGTTCGGACAGTTTTATGCAAAGTAACATGTCCTGAAGCCATTTCCACATGTTTGGGCTATTAAAGGAGTTCCTGGGAGGCCAGGGTTTCAGATGTGAAGCAGGCAGGCGATCCGATCACGTCTCCAGCGTACTGAGAGAACTTTCTACCTCGATGCTTTTCGAGTGCTAGTGAAACACTGGGATAAGTGCATTAGTGTAGCAGAGAATATCTAGAGAAATAAAGGGAGTTTTTACTCTCAAAACTGTGTTCTGTTATTCTGCACAGTCAAAAGTCCCGGTTTGACTTGAACACCTCTCGTATGAACATTTACCTTCAGCATTATGGATTGTACAGATTCGAATGGCACTGTTTTATTAAATTCGGCACCGTTGATGTTGTTATCCTTTACAAAACACTCATGATGAGGTTCTGGCCGTGGTTTGAGGATCAGTTCTGAGAGAATCATGATGCATTAAAGATGGACGTAAATTTTTTTTTTCTTTTTCATGTTAACAGCTGTGGTTTGGAGCCATGAAGCCGGGTGTGAAGCTCCCCCTGTGGCCTTTGTATGTGCGTGTGTGTGCATGCGTGCGTGTGTGTGTGTGTGAGAGAGAGGGAGAGACATATACTGTAGGGTCGTGAGTGTTTTGCTTGAGTTTTGCGAGCCCCGCCCTGGCGCTCGGCCAGCGGGCCCCTCACGAGTCTCACTAATCATTACGTCAGCTAGCGTGATTGCGCAACTGGGTGGAGTGGGCTACAGTATGTGTGTGTGCGTGTGTGTGTGTGTGTGTGTGTGTGTGTGTGGACGGACATCTGGTTCGCACTCGCTTTACCCTCACCGTTGCTCACGTGGTGCTCAAAAGTGCGTTGCTTGTATGTACACAGTAATCATGTGACCCAGTGTCGGATCAGCGGATGTGATTTGACCTTTGACCTTATGCATGGGTTTTATGTCTGTGTGAGTGAGTGTGAGTGTGTGTGTGAGTCTAAATGTCTGGATGTCTAAATATCATCTCTGTCTCAAAAATTGGGGCAAATGAAAAAATGGTGACCTTTCAGAAATATGTCACTGCACATAACTCTAGCAGATAAACCATGTGTGTGTGTGTGTGTGTGTGTGTGTGTGTGTGTGTGTGTGTGTTGATTTATATTACTTTATATTATTAATATTTTTCAGAGGTCTACATTAGTAATAGTGCTATACTGTAATGTTAAAACTTTCCTTTTCTTCCGAAGCCCTGACAGTGGAGACTCCTTCCTCAGACGTGCTTCTTCTTGACCAATCAGAATGGAGAACTCGAGCGCTGTGTGAGATATAATTAGACTTCATCAGTAAGCAGTGTGATGTGTGATATGATTAGCTCACAGCTGGTGTGTCATCGCTCTGGCAGGATCCACATGCACTGCACGAGACTATTCCATTGTTTTGTTCTTTGACTTTTAGCGGTTCAGAAAAGTCTTGGCACCCCTCCCCCTGCCCCCATACCCCAAACTCTACAAACTGATAAAGTAGATCTGTACAAGATAACAGTAGTGTGAAAAAAACAACAACCACAACAATAGGCCCCACACACACACAGACACACACACACACAGACACACTCGTTAGTATCTCGGTGCACACGCATACACTCACACACTCGCCAGAACAGCTGTATGAAGGAGTGGTTATGGAGCAGGGGGGATGGGGGGGGAGTGTGTTCGGTATAAAGACAGATTTGCAGAAGTCCACATGCATATTGAGCCCCCGAGCCGGCGAGAAGGAAGTGGGTTATAAAATTCAGAGAACGACAAGTGTGTGGTGTGTGGTGTGTGATGTAGAAGGCAGTGTGTGTGTGTGTGTGTGTGTGTGTGTGTGTGTGTGTGTGGGTGTATGGGTGTGTGTGTGCGAAGAGCATCACAGCTAGAATTATGAGCCAGGCGTCTGGAGCTCTGTAGCTGGCGCTCGCTCGGGCTGGATCGCGGGGTTTTGAGCGCGTGTGAGATGGAGGTCGAGGGCGAGGAGGGGACGCTGGAGGAGGTGAGTGTCTCCGAACGTCTCTCAAACGATCTACTTCCAATCGTACTCTAAGCGAGATGTGTGAGGAGTGATAGACACCGTGTCATGCGGTTATACTGGAGGAAAAGCATCAGGTGCTGTACTGTAACTGGAGACTCCTTCTCTGTATCGAAATGCGTCATGATGATGTGGAGTGTGTCAGACAGACAGTGTTACTGTTCCTACTCAGGAGAACTTCACTCTGTAATCCTGCACGGAGGTGAACCAGAGCTGTCTTCTATAACAAAAGAGCAGGGATCGGTTTCGAAAGCGTACTTCTGGCACTCTGGGTACTCTGTGTATACAGTACTTGTGTGGATGTGTGTGTGTGGAGTGTGTGTGTGTGTGTGTGTGTGTGTGTGTGTGTGTGTGTGTGTGTGTGGAGTGTGGGGTTCCACTCAGTTTAGTGGACTTCAGAGATCCTGACTGTAAAAGCAGCTCTGTGTTTATTAAACACAATACAGAATAAAGAATGTGTGTATATATGTGTGTATATATATATATACTACATGTCCTAGGCAAGTGAAATTAAATAGGCTTCATGTTGAAGAACAAAAGGTTTATTTATCAAAATGCCACATATTCAAACTAATGTAGATTTTATAGCCGATCTCACAAAGCTTCCCAAACGTCCAACATGCGCATCACCTGGAACACGACACACCGTCGAGTCAGTAGTTCCGCTCCGACACATTCACTTTCGGCGAGTCGGTCACGTGCTCAGCTGTAGCGCGGCGGTGTCCCCCAACCCCCCAATTGCCAACATCATGCTTGTGGACTTTGTCATGCATATGAAATGTGGCCCGTCACTGCAAACAAGAAGCTTTTCGAACTCTTCATCTTCAAGTTTCTGTTTAACACAGAATTAAATGTAAAACATTCATCTTACTTAGTGTTTAAACATCTCATTCAACTTTGAGATCGTTTGAGCGAGACATTGGCTCAGTTAATGTTGTTAGACTGCGAAATTATGTAAAAATTTTTGGGATTGTGTGTGTGTGTGTGTGTGTGTGTGTGTGTGTGTGTGTGTGTGTGTGTGTGTGTGTGTTTTGGTGTATGTGCGTGTGTGGGTGTATGTGTCTGTATGTGGGTTCTTCTTTGTCTTTCGGCTGTTCCCTTTCAGGGGTCACCACAGCGAATTATCTGCCTCCATCTAACCCTGATGTGTCAGTATGTGGATGTGCGTGTGTACGTATGTATGTATGTATGTATGTGAATATATGTGTATACAGTGTGTGTATGTGTCTTTAAACCTGTGTATGTGTTAATTGATGTATGTGTGTATATGTGTATGTGTATGTGCCTTTATACCTGTGTGTGTGTGTGTGTGTGTGTGTGTGTGTGTACACATGTATATGTATGTATGTATGTATGTATGTATGCGTGTATGTATGGATGGACGTGTGTGTGTGTGTGTGTGTGTGTGTACATGTGCATATGTGCATATACTGTATGTGTATATACCTTTATACCTGTGTGTATGTGTATGTGTGTGTACACATGTATCTGTATTTGTGTCTATATGTATGTATGTGTGTGTGTGTGTGTGTGACCGTCCAATATGCGCACCACCTGGTACACGTATTTATGTATGTATGGATTAGTGTGTGTGTGTGTGTGTGTGTGTATGTCTCTTTATACTGTACCTGTGTGTGTGTGTGTGTGTGTGTGTGTGTGTGTGTGTGTGTGTACTGTATATGTGTATATGTGCATATGTGTGTCCAGTATGCGTATACATCTTTATACAGTACCTGTATTTGTGTGTGTGTGCAGTATGTGTGTTCTGTGTGTACAGTACGTGTGTGTGTGTGTGTGTACAGTATGTGTGTGTGTGTGTGGGGGGGGGTTCCACTCAGTTTTGTTCACTTTAGAGTAGTTATTTGTAGTTATTACACACAGTTCACAGAAAGTGTGTGTGCATGTGTGTGAATTCTTGCTTCACAACTAACAGAAGGAATCATCACACCGACCCGCCTTCGATAATCAACAGTTTTTTCCTCATTGAAATCCGTAGAACGAACATTTTTTCAATGTTTACGCACTAATATACATACTGTAGAGGATCAGGACAAACAGTACAGTGTGTGTGTGTGTGTGTGTGTGTGTGTGTGTGTGTGTGTGTGTGTGTGTGTGTGTGTGTGCGTGTGTGTATGAGGGAAGCGCTTGCCCCCATGAGACTGTCCTTTTCTCTGAAATCTTGACAGCATCTTGACTCTGACTTTAGTGCCTCGTCGCTGTAGATGTAGCCGTGAGGTCGCACTAAGACTTTCCTTCGCTCCTATTGGACGGCAGTGAGTGCTGGTGCTGGTTGTAGCCAATCAGGGAGCTTGTGAGCTCATGGTGCCTGGTACAGTTAAACACAATACTCATTCAGATTTACTGTCTCACACACACACACACGCACACACACACGCACACACACACACACACACACACGCACACACACACAAACACACTGACACACACGGAGCATGTGAACATACAGTTGAGGTAGAGAGAGAAAAAAAAAAAAATATATATATATATATATATATATATATATATATATATATATATATAATTCTTAGGTGGATGTTTGGGAACTGTGCCAAAATTCTTAAATAATCTCGTAAAACCTGCTCAATTTAATGTCCACGTAGTGTTTACAAGTAAATAAATGAAGAAAACAAAGTAATATTAAATAAGAGGCTCTGTCAGTGTTCCCACGCTTCCTCATTCAGTTTGCAATAAAAGTTCATTTGGATTCAAAGATAGAAAGGTTAAGGATAAGCGTATGTGTGGGGTTTGAGGTGGGGTTAGGGGTGGGGTTAGGGGTGGGGTTAGGGGTGGGTGGGGTTTTTAAAGTTAAGGTTGAAGTTTTTATGAAAATGTACAAATCCCCGAAAAGGAACAAATTACAATGAAACTTGTTCATAACATCCGTCATAGTGTGACTGAGTCTCTGTGTGTGTGTGTGTGTGTGTGTGTGTGTGTGTGTGTGTGTGTGTGTGTGCGTGTTTCATCAGGTGAAGCCGAAGCTGTTTGAACCGCTAGACTACGAAAGCGTCCTGGTGCAGAGGAAGACTCAGATCCTCAACGATGTCCTCCGGGATATGCTGCAGTTCCCCATCGATGACTTTCAGGTCCAGCATTTTATTTGGCTTTTGATTACCAGATCTATTGGCACCCTTTTAATTAACCTCATTAAGAACAACTTTGCATGACAGCAGAATGAAGTGGACGTGTATTTCCTGACTCAATTCGAAGACACTCCAGACTCCTGAGTTTACAAACGTCTTGCAGCTACAGTAGCAATTTTGTCCATGAAATTATAGGACAAATTCATGACCTGTCCTAATTATCTTTCATAGATTTTATGTGCTTTGACATATATTTGTTTTTTTACCCCCCACAAACAGAAGCCAAAGTGAACACAGGAACTTCATATATATATATATATAGTTTAGTTCATGTCATTTTAAAACTAAAGCCTGGTCGCTCCAAATATTCATTTGCTCTACTTCATTTCTATCGACTTTCCTTGACCGTAAATGTTTATATTGAGGAGCATGTAAATGGAGATGCTTGAGAGTTGTAAGTGTTTCTCAGGTTATGATAATGACAAAGTTTATATTTACATTTAGAGTTAGAGTTTGGCAGACACTCTTATCCAGAGCAACTTAGAAAAGTTTCCTCCACTGGATAGATCAATCAAACACTGGTGGGACTAAAACATCTAAGAAACAGATTGGCCTATAGTCGTTGCTTAAAGTTTGCCAGAGACTCGGCTGCACAGTCTAGATGGGAACATGGTGCTGTGCGGTTCTGTTATTGTGAGAAATTTTTATTAAATATCTTGGCGTGTGATTAATGCTCCTGTCCAGTGATCATCTAAAAGCTACCAACAGGAGGACGGAACAAGACGAGGAACTTACGAGAAGGGGATGACAATGGACAGAAAAATGACCTCAAGTCATGACGTGCAGAGAACGTAGTACTTTTCTGTTTGACTCTTTTGTGTTGTATGTGTGTGTGTGTGTGTGTGTGTGTGTGTCTGTGTGTGTGTGTGTGTGTGTGTGTGTGTCTGTGTCTGTGTGTGCACGTGCGTACTGTAGATGTGCAGTGTGAAGCGTCAGGGCAGGACTCTGTACCCCACTGTCCCCGAGGGAGCGGAAAAAAGCGCCAGCAGTCTGTTTGTCCAGGAGGTGAGACAAGAAAAAGGAACAAAGAAAGTGTGTGTGTGTGTGTGTGTGTGTGTGAGAGAGAGAGAGAGAGAGAGAGAGAGAGTAGATGTGAAAGGAAACTGATAAGATCATCATGAGCGGCTGCACACTCGCCAGCTCAGCGCCAGACACCTCCCCGGCTTTCGAGAGTCCGAAAACACCTGCGTGATCCCTTCACCATCCTCCTCCTCCTCCTCTTTCTGTGGAAAACGGTTTCTTATAAATCGTCCATAAGCACTTAGCAGATCATTGCGCTCGTTTGGAGAGCTGAGAAAACATTCAACGTTAAAATCGATGTTTATATAGCGGCGATGTCATCGTCTGCGCAAATAAATCCTGACAGGAACGAAAATCTGCCGTGCGTCTAAGCCAGAAATCAAAAGCTGTTTAAACAAATAAAAATCTCTACATCATTACGGAGATTATTTTAGCTTTAAAGTCGCAATCATTTTAGCGAGTGTCTGGTGAAAGTATGCTGTTGGCTGCAACAGAGTTCCTTCACTTTATTTATTTTACTTAGCAACATTACCCAAGCTAGCCATCTAGCTGAAATGTTCCCAGCTTTGAAGTTAGCTTAGCCACTGTTACGTTTGATCTGTTAGCAAGCAAGCTGGCTAATGTTACTCTCAATATTACAGCAGGTAATAAAAACCAAGCACTAGCAAAGGTAACATTAAGAGAACTGCCATTAAAAAAAAAAAAAAACAGTTTTGGTAGTAAGTAATCTAACAGTAGGCTAAGTATTATATCATGTAAAGACTAATCTAATGTTATTAGCATTAATCAATTTATGTATTGTGTAAACTAATAGAATCTATCAAGCTTGTTAAGTTGTGTTTAACTAATATGTTGTGTAAAACATTAGCTAATGTTGTTAGCTAACAAGCTAGCTAATATTGGGTTAACCTTTACATCATGTAAGCCTGTAGTCAATGTCACTACCAAGCTAGTTATAATTGTGTAAATGTGTAAAATGCTAGCTAGCTAACATTGGGTCAACTTCTATATCATACTATTAATTAGTGTCACTACCTAAAATCAGGCAACTATTAAACTGTATAATCTCACCCAGTATATAATTTCGCTAGTAAGCTAGCTATCGGTAAACTAATGATTTCGATTAGGTTAACGTTTACATTGCGGGAAGCAGTACCATAATGCCACTACCAATCTAGCCATAATTAGGCTAATTGGGCTAATGAGTAAATTACTAGCTCAACTCATATATCACATAAACCACTAGTCAGCGTCATTAGCTAACATCAAGCTAACTATTATATAATTTAACCTTGTATGATGCTAGTAAGCTAGCTACCGGTCAACTAATATACTGTAAAAACAAGTAGGTTAATATAGCATGCTAGCTAATATTAAGCTGAATATTATATATATTTTTGTAAACCAGTAGCAGTAACCTACAGTATGTCACTAGCAAGCTAGCTAAGATTTGATTATACATATTATATAATGTTAAACATTTGCTAATGTTCCTAGCGCACTTTCAAACTTTTGGCTAGCTTTTTTATTGCGTAAACAAGAAGCAAATGTTAGCTAACATTAGACTTACATACAGTATTATTTTAACAAGTAGCATCTAATACTAGGTACCAAGCTAGCTACCCTTGTGTCATTGTATTGTAACCCATTAGCTAAGGTTGCTAGCCTGCTAACTCACATTACAACAACAACAAAAAGGCATGTGAGCCTGAGGTCCACTTTAAAGAGTGCTGAATCAAAACAACAGGAAAAATGCTAATAGCAGTGATTAGCCATAAGAATAATAAGCTTTAGCAAAAATATGATATGCTGGTGGTTAGCACTGTCGCCTTGCACCTCCAGGGAACCCAACGGTATAGACAGCGAGCGTGAGCGACATCTGATACTGTAAGCTCATTAGATTAGAGGTGTGTGTATGTGTGTGTGTGTGTGTGTGTGTGTGTGTGTGTGTCTAACATTTATAAATGTCTACATTTTCCCATCAGTGCATCAAGACGTACAACTCAGACTGGCATGTGATTAACTACAAGTATGAGGATTATTCCGGAGATTTCCGCCAGCTGCCCAAGTACTTACTTACTTACTTCCTATCTACTCTATCTATCAGTCACATGCAGTACACACACTTGTGCTTTATAGTACGTGTGTCTCTGAATTTGCAGTAAAGTCCTCCGGCCTGAGAAGCTGCCATCTCATGTGTTTGAGGTTGATGAGGATGCAGAGAAGGATGAGGTAATTAACCATAAGTTAAAAACAGAAAACAAGAAGTGAACATCCTGAGACAGAGAAAATAACACAGTGCTGCTGAGGTGTGTGTGTGTGTGTGTGTGTGGAGGTGTTAAAATTTAGCTAAACTTTCTCAACCTCAACAAAACAGCACTTCCTGTTTGTTCATGTTCATGTTCAGCAAAAAAAAAAAAAAAAAAACAGGAAGAAATGGATAAATATAGATTATTTAAAAATGTATTACTAATTCATTTGGAAATATTTTTTTTGAAGGGATTTATAAAATGTAGTGCATCAAGCTTCTGTGTGTTTATTAAACAACAACCTGTGATACTTTTAATATGTTTATTGAGTTTTACTTCAGACGTTACAAAGCACTAAGACTGGAGACTCCTTCCAGAAATTTGACTTTGTAATGTTGTGAACATTTTTCTTTACCTTTTGTTGTGTACTTTATGTGCTTGTAGGATACATCGTCTCTGGGCTCTCAGAGAGGCGGCGTGTCCAAACACGGCTGGCTAAACAAAGGCAATATGAACAGCGCCATCAGTGTCACGATGAGGGTGAATAGTCTCTCTCTCTCTCTCTCTCTCTCTCTCTCTCTCTCTCTCTCTCTCTCTCACACACACAGTATTGACACAAGGGTATCCAAAATCATGGTACATTAAGTATACAGTACCAAGCCATCGTTTAAAACATCACAGCAGGTGAGGAAGGTGAAAATACCCCGGCTGTAGAGCAGCAGACAGCTGGTACCTACCGGAGAGGGCAGTGGAAGGACAGCCAACTAGGCACTTAATCATGCTCCTCATTAGTTTGTGTCCATTTTTAATGGCAGCCAGTAGGACACTTCATCACGTTTTCTCTCCGATGAAAGGGCACTATTGGCTCTCTAGACATTGGCACTCTAGACGGCACTTTATCACTTTTTATCTTATCACATTAGCATCTAAAAAAGAAGCCACTTTATCTCATTTTATTTACTGTATTTGTGCCCTAGTTGGCACTTGCCATTTTGTCCAACATACTGTATTTGCACCCTGGATGGCCCTTTAACACATTTTATCTACCACATTGGCACACTTTAGGTGTAACACATACTGTAGGGCACCTTTTATTTACAGTATCGGTTTCTAAAAGTGCACTTTACTACATTTTACAGTATCCACATTATTGGCACTCACATTCTATCTGCTGCACTGGCGGCCTAGAGGGCACTTTCTCACATTGTATTATTGCATTTGCACCCTAGGAGGCACTTTTTATCTATTGTGTTGGCACGTCCTAGGGGAGCACCTTATCCCATTTTATCAACCATGCTGGCACAGTAGAAGGCGCTTTATAACATTTTATATACTTTACTGACGCTCTAACAAGCGCTGAATTACATCGTACCTGCCGTATTATCACCATAAGGGGCTCTTCATCACATTGTATCTACTGCATTGGCACCTTAGACAGCAATTTATTATATTCTACCTTAGGACAACCCTTGATGGCATTTTATAATATTTTCACCAATATATAGTTTTGATGGAACTTTGTCACGTTTAGAGGCACTTTCACTGTGATTTTCGTCCGCAGAGAAATCAGGGGGGTGGGGGCGGATAGGGGGATCCTTATTCCTGAGTCCCCTAGTGCTTAACTTGACCTTGTCATGGAGCCAGGTCTATCTGACTTCCTGCTCGTAGTGCACATTCCCACACTCGCAATATGTTATATTAGTACGCGAGCTTATGGGTCATTTTTCTGTTACTCTCTCTTTGTTTATCTTTCACTCGTCCTTCGTCCAGTCTTTTAAGAGGAGATATTTCCAGCTGGTGCAGCAGGGTGACGGATCCTACAATCTGAACTTCTACAAGGATGAGAAAATCTCCAAAGAGCCCAAAGGCACTATCTTTCTCGACTCCTGCATGGGGGTGGTCCAGGTATGAAGACCACCGTTGCATACTGAACATGCTTACCCACAAGACACAAATACAGCATGACACAAGTCGTGTTTTCACATCTGCTTCAGTGTTTTTACTGTAGATCTTTTGATCAGATGGTACTCAGGGATACTGAAGTATAATTACATGCAAAGAGTTCATATTTGCAGCGCTCAGCCTTTTTTTAAAGACCTCTGCGATTCGCCCCAGCATGCTGTCAATCAACTTCTGGGCCGCCTCCTGACTGATGGCGCAGCCCATTCTTGCATAATCAGTGCTTGAAGTTTGTCAGAACTGGTGGGTTTTTGTTTGTCCACCAGCCTGTTGAGGACCGATCACAAGTTCTCAATGGGATTACTGTAAGTTCTGGGGACCGTCCTGGCCATGGACCCAACATTTCGATGTTTTGTTCCACGAGTCACTTGGTTATCACTTTTGCCTTATGGTTAGAAGCTCCATCATGCTGGAAAAGGCATAACCTGTTTGTGGCTGGTTGGGAGAATTTGCTCTCGGAGGATGTTTTTGTACCGTTCGTTATTCATGGCTGTGCTCTTAGGCAAAATTGTGAGTGAGCCCGTCTGTCTTGGCCGAGAAGAACTCTTACGAATGAATGGTCTCAGGATGCTTTAATGTTGGCATGATGCAGGACTGAAAGGAGCCCAGAAAGTTGATTGACAGCATGAGGTCTTGAAAAAGGAGGGTCAACACTGCAAATACTGACTCTCTGCATAAACCTTGTGTAATTGTCAATAAACACTTCATATTTCCTTATTCCACACTAACGAACAGATCTAAAACACTGACGCAGTAGACTTTGTCAATTTCCGCCATTGTGTGTGTGTGTGTGTGTGTGTGTGTGTGTGTGTGTGTGAGTGTGCGTGTGTGTGTAGAACTGTAAAGTGCGGAAATTTGCCTTCGAGCTGAAGATGCAGGATAAAAGCACGTACCTGCTGGCTGCCGACAGCGAGGCTGAGATGGACGACTGGATGAACATCCTGAACAAAATCCTGCACAGCTGCTTTGAGCTGGCCATGCTGGAGCCACGGAACGGAGACCTGCACGACGGTGTGTGTGTGTGTGTGTGTGTGTTAGTGTGTGTGTGTGTGTTTAGCTTCTTCTAGCACCCTCATGTATTACACTAGAGGATTCATGCGCTGTCCAGGAAGGTCCACACAAGCTGAGGAGATGTCATAGAGATTTATTTATAACATGAAAGTCGTTCAAGTCAAACCGGGACTTGTGATGAAATCTTTGGAGAATGGAGGCGTAAAACTGATTGACATTTGCATAAGAACTTCAAGTACAGTACGGTGATGATCTGAATGATGCAAATATTTTACAGAAAGCCGTACACCCGTGAATGACGATCCCGACCGAGTGTATATATTAATATTGACTTTGATGTTACAGCCTCACTTCCTGGAGTGTGTGTGTGTGTGTGTGTGTGTGTGTGTGTGTGTGTGTGGGAGAAAAGTGTGTGTGTGTGTGTGAGTCTAACATATACCATGTTTTCCTGCTGTGTTGCAGATGACGAGTTGGGAAAGTCTGATATTCCTTCAGAAAACTTTCAGGGCAGTTTTCAGGTACTGTAGCCGTGACACTCATACATGAGGATGATTAGGATCTTATCCACTGTGAAGTGTCTTAGTCAGTTAAATGTGAGTCACATGTTCATCGCTTTAATGTTATGTACACTTCACGTGATCGTTTAAAGACGTATCTGGTTTATGCTATAGAACTGATTTTATCCTCACGGATGTTCTTGTAAAATGCTTGTTTTCGGGGACGTAATCTTTCGGAGCAAATCCCATGCATATGTCTAAAAGTAGTTTTTTTTATAATTTTTTTTGAAGTATTGCACAAAAGCAAATAATGTAATCAAAATGTATATGGAGAGAAAAACGTGATGCAACTTTCTGCCCCTTTCATCACACAATCTGTTCCACCTTTTTGACCTTTTTGAAAATTTCTAAATTAAAAAGGCTTCAAGTTTTTCTTTTATTTGAACATTGATTATGCGAGGATTGTGTTAACTAAATAATAATTTAAATCGTCATTTAAAAATTTTAAAAGTCATTTAGCAAAAATTCTATATTTATTATTATTATTATTTCTATATTATTTATTATTCTTTAAAGTAAAATTTAAATATGAGACAAATTCATCCTTAATGAAATGCTTTTAAGACCAGAACATTTTAATCTCCATTTAGGATAAATATGACTCGTTATGCTAAATTCTTTCTCGCTGTAAGAACTCATAGTATAAATCATTCTTCTGCCGCTCTACACGGTTCTATACTCAGTTCTGACCTTTGGATCATTTTATTGTCTTTTATTTTACAGTAATTCACTTTGCTGCTTTTGGTTTGTTTGGTAACTTTTTTGATTTTCCTTTTTGATTTATTTATTTATTTTTAACAGACCGCCCGAGACATTGAGTCTAAGATGCGCAACGAAACACGCCTCAAACTTTTCACCTTGGATCCGGACACACAGGTGAACTCGGACACACTGACCCTGGAGACTCCTTCCCTTTATAAGACTTATTACAATGTTCTCAGATTGGCTCAATATTACTTGTGTGTGTGTGTGTGTGTGTGTGTGTGTGTGTGTGTGCACAGAAGCTGGATCTGTCAGGCATCGAGCCGGATGTGAAGCAGTTTGAGGAGAAGTTCGGGAAGCGGGTTCTGGTCAGCTGTAACGATCTGTCCTTTAACTTACAGAGCTGCGTGACGGAGAGCGAGGACGGGCCTACGACTAACGTACGACACAGATCACACCGTCACTGGCACCAGAGCACACCTCGGATTTAAAATATAGCCCCACTAGAGGGATGTAGGATCTAAAAAAAAAAAGATACATAGGGTGTAAAAAAAAAGTAATTTTTTGTGTCGTCGCAGGTGGAGCCGTTCTTCATGACTCTCTCGCTGTTCGACGTACAAAACAGCAGAAAGATCTCCGCCGATTTCCACGTGGACCTCAATCACCCTCTGGTGCGCGCCATGATCCCGCCACGCTGCCCCGTGACTAACGGACAGGCCGGAGATTCGCCCGCCGAACACGAGCTCGCGGAGATCAACGGGCTGACAGAGGGGGCGCTGCAGTACCCCACCCAGGTGAGCGAATATCATCATTCCAGAAATCTACAGTAGTATTCGGTCTGTGCAGAAGTGGTGTTTGTGGTCACGTGTGGGTCCGTGTGTTCGTCAGGGCGTGTTCTCTGTGACGTGTCCACACCCCGACATCTTCCTGGTGGCGCGGATAGAGAAGGTGCTGCAAGGGGGCATCACGCATTGTGCCGAGCCGTACATGAAGAGCTCTGACTCTGCTAAGGTGCTGATATCACACACACACACACACACACACACACACACACACACACACACACACACACACACACACACACATGTATGCCTAATCATATGTTAATAAAATTTTTATTATTAGCATTAGGATTAATATTCTGGGCCAACGCTAACAATAATTTATGATTTTTTTCATCTACCAAATGGTTGAGACGTCACATCGTGGTAAAAGTACTGTATAAATACACTTACAAAGAGCAATAAATAAATAAAATAAATAAATAAAATAATATTTTATCTTTTTTATTTTATATTTATATAATTAATAATACATTTTATAGTTATATAAAATATTTTTCATAATTATACAATTTTATAAAATGCTAACTGTTGGTGTGGTGGGGCAAGTACCTGTACTGTAGTATAAATGTTTATTGGGCAAGAAGCTCCTCCTCAGTCTCTCTTCGGGGAGCGGAAGCGCTGTACTGACATCAAAGCAGTCAGAAGAGTCCATTGCTGAAGTGGCCTCGGTCCAGGTCTTGGCCTCGGTCCAGCACCGCTCGCTGTAGATCGAGCGCAGGTCAGGGATGCACTAAAATGATCGCACCGCCCTCTGTAGCGCTCGTCAGCCCCGCATTATCTAGTGGCATTGTTTTTTTTTATGTTGTATAGCATACCTCAACCAACTGGTAGAGATGGCCCAATCAGGTTGTGTGTGATGCATTTTGAACCAGATAAAGTGACTAAAAACTTTGAATAAATCTTCCTATGAAGCTTCTTGCAGCTAAAAGTACGCATTAGATGAGCACCATGTGTTAGATACCCACAAGCGGAGTTTTACAATCCCTGAATTACAGAAGAATAACAGGATCAAACGTCCAGGACAGAGTGTTTTATTGGTTCTGACAAAAACCTCAATGACTTGTAGTGACTTCACCTTGACAAGTTGTTCTTTCTATGATGAGAATGCGGTGTGCTGTTGCTCAGGTTGCTCAGAAGGTGCTGAAGAACGCCAGGGTGGCCTGCAGCAGGCTGGGACAGTACAGGATGCCCTTCGCCTGGACCGCCAGGTCAGACGCTCACTGCTCAGAAGATTTATGTCTTTTTAAGATTTTTGAGTATTTTTAAAAATCTTATGTATTGTTATGTGTGTGTGTGTGTGTGTGTGTGTGTGTGTGTGTGTGTGTGTGTGTAGACCCGTGTTTAAAGACGCTTCGGGGACTCTGGACAAAAACGCCAGATTCTCCGCTCTCTACAGGCAGGAGAGCAGCAAACTCTCAGACGAGGATCTCTTCAAACTGCTGGCTGATTTCAGGAAGTTAGTAATCTTAGTAGTCTTACGAGCTTTAAGATCTGCATCAGCATCATTCTTAATGAACTCGTAACTGAGGTTCATTTCCGACTCGGATCTGTATGGAGTTGCGTTTCTGTTTGCGTTCACACACAGACCAGAGAAGATGGCTAAGCTTCCTGTCGTTCTGGGAAACCTAGATGTATCTGTGGACAGCGTCGCGCCTGATCTCATCAGTAAGGGTTATTTTTATATCACGTTCTATTTCACATTCTGGTCATTTGTATTATGTATAGAAATATTATTATGTATTTCTCTTGTGAACATTCTTCTCTTCATAACAACTCCTTTCAACAGGTCATGCAAGACATTGATATAAACACTGTTTTTTTGTTTTGTTTTTTTCGCGATTGCAGTTCATGTCCATGGCCAGCAGAGGGCTGTAAAGAGCACAGACTGCTGTTTTACACAAACTGTACATTTCTGTCATGTTTATGCCTTTTCCCTTGTTATCTTTGCAGTATTTGATTAGTATCTCTCTCTCGCTCTCTCTCTCTCTCTCTCTCTCTCTCGCTCTCTCTGTATTGATCAGATTGTGTCACTTCCTCCTACATCCCTGTGCGTCCCTTTGAAGGTAATGAACGTGGGATTCTGTTAGAGGTCGAGGAGTTCGTACCCTCCATCGCTAAGTGCTCGCAGCCCTTCACCACCTACAACAATCACCTTTACGTCTACCCCAAACACCTCAAATATGACAACCAGAAAGCCTTTGCGAAGGTAAAATACCATCTTACTCTATAAGCACCGGGTTCAGTGTGCTGGGTTAGACGGACATGAGTCACATCAGACTGTTAAACTCTTCAAATATATTAGTCTCATTGAACCAAATTTTTCAATTTGATTTGAATTTCAGTTGAGGATTATTCCACTAATCTGGCATTTCAGAATGGAAAACTGGGAACAGGAAGAAATTTTTTTTGAATGCTTTTCAGTTAATGTTACTGTTGTCTGCTTTAAATTGGAGAACATCAGAATTAATCCCAATTTAAGGTTTTAATTTCAGATCAGGGGTTTCAATTCCTTAGCAGGGTTTTAATTGAAAGTCATGGTTCCAATCTCAGTTCAATGCTTTAATCTCATGACAAGGTTTTAACAGGTGAGGTTTTTAATCTCAGGTGAAAGTCTTATTCCCTGGTCAAGGTTTTAATCCTAGTTCAAATTTTTAAGCTTTAACCCCAGGTCGAGGGTTTAATTCCAATCTCAACTGAGAAGGTTCCAATCTCAGTTGTAGACTTTAATCTTGGTCAAGGTATTAACCCCATGTTACGTTTTTAACTCCTTATCAAGGTTTTGATCTTAAGTCAAGATTTTAACCGGTGACGTTTTTTTTTTTTTTTTTAAATCTCAGGTGAAAGTCTTAATCCCTGGTCAAGGTTTTAATCCTAGTGTTAATCCTAGAATTAATCCTCAGGTCGAGCGTTTAATTCCAGGCCGGGGTTCCGATCCCTCTTCAAGGTTTTAATCCCCGGACAAGGTTTCAATCTCAGTTCTAGACTTTAATCTCATGTTAATGTTTTAACTTCTTGTCAAGATTTCAATCTTAGGTCAAGATTTTAACCGATGAGATCCTTTTGATCTCAGGTGAACGTTTTAATCCCTTCTCAAGGTTTTCATTCCAGGACAAAGTCTTAATCCCTGGTTGAGGTATTAATCCTAGTTAAAATTTTAAAACCAATATCAAGGTTTTAATCTCAGGTAAAGGGTTTTAATATTTTATTTATAGATGTAGTTTATTTTTTATTATAAACTCCTTGTTGTTTTTAGTGACCGAGTGAAGCTCGACGTGGCCGCAGTAGCGATTAGGCAGAAGTGGAGCTGCTTCTCCGGTATCGATTCGTTCTGACGTGGATATTTCACCATGTAAGGAAATCTGACTCTGTGTGTTTCAGGCGAGGAACGTTGCAGTGTGCGTCGAGTTCAGGGATTCAGACGAGGACGATGCAAAGCCACTTAAGGTGTAACCTCACACACATAACGCCCTTAACGGTTTTATATATATCACACTAATGCCCTCATGATATATTTATGCCATATAAAGTGTATAGAGCGTGTGTGTGTGTGTGTGTGTGTGTGTGTGTGTGTAGTGCATCTACGCCCGTCCAGGAGGTCCTCTCTTCAGCGCTCACGCCTATGCGGCAGTGTTGCATCACCAGCAGAACCCAGAGTTCTATGACGAGGTGAGATCCCTGTAGGTTCACGTACAGAGATATACAGATGCGGATTATTAAAGCTGCAGTGTGTAACTTTGCCTCATCGTGCTAAAGACAAAAGAGGTGATTTTAAGCACTGATTCGAAAATGTTCTCACACTTCTTCATAAATTTCTTGCATATACAGTACGGTATGTCCGAGAATATAGATTTTTGGCTTCTTATTATAAAATCCTGGTTTGTTATGGTTAAAGGTTTTTAAAACATAAAATGATGATATTTTCCTTCTTCAGATTAAGATCGAGCTTCCATCTCAGCTCCACGAGAAACATCACCTGCTCTTCACGTTCTACCACATCAGCTGTGACAGCAGCGCAAAGAAGCGTGACGTCGTGGAGACGCCAGGTACGCCGACACCGCACCCTGCGCATTGGGTTTTTGTTTCAGAAGAAGTTCTTTATTTTTATTTTTAAATGAACATGACGTTCCTCCGTGTGTGTCAGTGGGGTCGGCGTGGCTGCCTCTGCTGAAGGACGGCCGAGTGAGCGTGAGTGAGCAGCACATCTCAGTGGCATCAAATTTACCGTCGGGATACCTGAGCAGCCACGATGGGGTTAGCAGGGTGAGGACCGAGCTCGATATGTTGAACTAGTCATTCACATGTGTACTGTATATATACGCTGTTTATAGAATCGAATTTTTCGTTTTGTTACATCACAGTGCTGCTTAAATTCTTCCTTCTGATTGGTCACAAGGTGTTGATTCATAGATTTGCATAAAAAGTATAATGTGTCGTTTAATAATTATAAATATATAATAATTAGGAAAATAATCATCGTCACATTATTAACCGTAACTCCACCTTGGTGTCGATTATTTTCCTATTGAAGCACAACATAGTGTATTTGTGTTCTTCCTTAAAATAATACGAGTGACACAGATGAAGGTCGTGCTATATGACGCTGTGATTGTTTGTACAGCAGCACTCCGGGCCGGAGGTGAAATGGGTGGACGGAGGTCGTCCTATCTTCCGAGTGTCCACGCACCTCGTCTCCACCGTGTACACTCAGGTAACCAGGAAAGACACCACCGTCGTCTTCTGCTTCTTTATCATATCAGATCATGGAAATTAAACTACGGACGGTTAGTTAACCACTCGAATTCTGCACTTGGCACGAACAATCTGATCGTCTTATTAATATCAAATCTGTTTTTTGGAAGTGCATATTAAAATCAAATCTGTTTTTTGGAAGTGCATTTTTCCCTGAAAATGGTGCCTAGGATTAAAATTTTCCTCTATTCCTCCTGGTTTTTTTTTTTTTTTTGTCTGAAATGATGTCATACCAGAAACACAAGTACAGTGGAACCTCAGATTGCGAGTAACGCGGTTTACGAGTGTTCCACAAGACGGGCAAATATTTTTAATAAACGTTGACTTGAAAAACGAGCAAGTCTTGGTTTACAAGTGCCGAGTATCATGTATCATGCGTGAGCTCTTGTTTTGACATCGAGCGTCACGTGATCACAACTGAGCCAATGATTTTTCTCTCTCTTGCGCTGCGGAATTGTGGGTAATCGTCTCCTCTGCTGGGTCTTAGTGCTCGTCTCTTACTGGTGTAATCAACGTCTCCCTCTCTGTTTCCGCGTGTCTCCTATGTGTGTGTGCGCACGTAATTTGACACTAACACAAACACACACCGGAACACACACATACTCTCTCACCTTTACACCCCCCTCCCCGGCTTCACACACACATACAGACACACACTCTCTGCTTTACACAGAAAACTCTGTTCTGTCACGATTCTTTTCAAAGGTAAAGTGCTGGTTCATTTGTTAATTTTTCTGTTAAAACAGTGTTTTCGTTGTGTGTGTGTTTGTTGTGAAACTTAAAAAGTGAGGTGGGGGAAGGGAGGAGGAGTTTCACTGTGTAAGACGAGGCGAAGGAAGGGGCTAATTCCACACACACACACACACACACACACACACACACACACACACACACAGCGCCTGCGCGTACAAACGGAAACACTTATCTGTCGGGATTTATTTTTACTTTTTTAAAGGTAACGTGCAGGTTAATTGGTTTTATTTTTACTTAATATTTTGTATGAATTTTTTTTATTTATTTATTTTTCTGGGCTGTGGAATGAATACTTTGAGTTTTCATTATTTCTTATGAAAATAGATTTGGTTCACGAGTGTTTTGGAATATGAGCCCACTTCCGGAACGAATTATGCTCGTAATCCAAGGTTCCACTGTGTGGGTGTGGGTTTTTCATATTTTGACTTAAGGACTCATGTGAATGTCCAAAAATAATCAATAATATGTGCTCTTTAAATCTTAAAGTTACATCCTTGCATGTATATGGTGAAAATGTGAATCTGTAGAATCTTTCATTGTTTCATTAATTCTTTCATTTATTCTTCTCATTCTTTCTGTCCATGCGTAAGAGCAGTAATGTAACAGTGGGGTCGCCAGAATTTTTTGTCTTTTCCTTTATCACAGTTTTGCTGTTTAATAAAAAAAAAAAAAAAAAAAAAAATATATATATATATATATATATATATATATATATATATATATATATATATATATATATTGCTGTTTAATATAAAATATTAAAATCCTAAAGGTTTAAGCGGTGGTGGGTTAAATTCCTTTAACTTAAGCAACAGGTAAAATATTACTCAAGTCACTTAAATTAGCACTTAAGTCCGTTAATTGATTTATAATTTATAATATAGAGAGACGCTGGAGCTCCTCCCAGTTAATCCTTGTGTCCATGTTTAGGATCAGCACCTTCATAACTTTTTCCACCACTACCAGAAGATGGAGTCTGGTTCCGTCCAGGCCACAGAAGGAGATCTGGTCAAGTTCCTTAAGGTAGGAAGTCATTATGTTGCTGTGCCACAGACAGAGCAGACATTTTGCTTTCATAGGATGATGATAGACTGGAAGAGAAATCCAAACGTTTCTGAGAACATTTCCCCCCAACGCTGTCTGTCACTGTCAGAGTCTCCACGCCATGGAGGGTCACGTGATGATCAAGTTTCTGCCGACCATCCTGAACCAGCTGGTGCGCGTCCTGACGACGACGAGTCACGAGGACGTGGCAGTGAACACCACCAGGTGGGAGTGAAGAAAATCAGAGGAACAGAAATAGATCTTAAAAAATATTTGATGGAAAGATTACATATTAAGCTTATATATTTGAAATTGCATGTGTGTATTTTAAATGTAAGATGTGTTTGTGTGTGTGCAGGGTGATGGTGCACGTTGTGGCTCAATGTCACGAGGAGGGTCTCGAACACTACCTCAGATCTTATGTCAAGGTAAAAGTGTGTGCAAGTGTGTGACATTTGTAAATGATCGCTCCTGATTTAATTACATCCAATCAGGCATTTTATAACAGACACTACTTTAATCTCTCATCGTATTTCTGATGTGTGTTCGGATGTGTGTTGTGTGTGTGTGTGTGTGTGTGTGTGTGTGTGTTTTCCCCTCTCGTGCAGTTTGTGTTTAAAACAGAAACCTCCTCAGCTGTAAACAGTAAGACGGTACATGAGGAACTGGCCCGAGCCATGACGACCATCTTAAAGCCTTCAACTGATTTCCTCACCAGCAACAAACTCCTCAAGGTACTCGGCTCATCACATGCACACGACACACACACACACACACACACACACACACACACACACACACACACACACACACACACACACACACACATATTTTAACTCTGTCATATGGAACTTTATATGCACACCTTAATTTACTAAATACATTTAAAACATTCAGCCAAACTACAGAAAGACCACATTTTGTTATCTTTCTACAACAATTGTCTATAACTTCAGATTATCTTATACTGTATATTCAAGCCCCTAACCCAAGCTATAATTTAACCCTTTACATCACTCATAAAGCTGCCCCTAACCCTACCAATAATCCCACCAAACCTCCACGCAAAATCACACCGTTCAGCCTCGTCATATAGTCCCATATTACCCATATTACCCATATAGTCCCATATTACAATGTCCCCCAATGTAACCCCACCCCTAAATCTATCCATAACCCCACCCCTAAATCTATCCATAACCCCACCCCTAAATCTATCCATAATCCCACCCCTCAATCTACCTGTAACCCCACCCCTAAATCTATCCATAACCCCACCCCTAAATCTATCCATAACCCCACCCATCAATCTACCTGTAACCCCACCCCTAAATCTACCCATGACTCCATCCCTAAATCTACCCATAACCCCACCCCTAAATCTATCCATAACCCCACCCATCAATCTACCTGTAACCCCACCCCTAAATCTACCCATAACCCCACCCCTAAATCTATCCATAACTCCACCCCTAAATCTATCCATAACCCCACCTCTCAATCTACCTGTAACCCCACCCCTAACTGCACCTATAACCCCATCCCTAAATCTATCTACAATCCCACCCCTAAATCTATCCATAACCCCACCCCAGACTCTACCCAAATAGTTCAAATAATGCACTTTATGCACTTTTGCATTTTTGCTTTTAAACTTTTAAATATGTTAAAGTTAATAATGATCTGCTACTTTCATTTTTAATTCCTCTCGTTTACTGCATGTTAATGAATGCCACTGTTTGATCAGATGTATGTGTACTGTACTGTATGTGTGTGTATGTGTGTGTTACAGTACTCCTGGTACTTCTTCGAAGCCTTAGTGAAGTCCATGGCCCAGCATTTAATAGAAACCGGCAAAGTCAAAGTGAGTGGTTACAGCTACTTTATTTAATTACTAATTGTTATAATTAAAAATATGTTTAATTGTTCTGTTTCACCTTTATTTCACATAATCAGAACCTAGAACTTACTTATTCTTCACATGCAGGAGTTACATGACAAACAGTATTATCTGTATTTTTTCGACTCTGTGTTTCAGTTGTCGAGGAACCAGCGCTTCAGTGCTTCCTTCCACCACGCTGTAGAGACTCTGGTGAACATGCTGATGCCGCACATCACCCAGAAGTACAAAGACAACCTGGACGCCGCCCGCAACGCCAACCACAGCCTGGCCGTCTTCATCAAGGTGCTGGACGCGGGACGCCCGGGTTTGCTTTTTAACAACATGCACCTCGGTGCACGAGGTGTTAGAAATCAATACGTCTGACCGGGTTTCTTTTATGCCTCGTTTTAAACAGCGGTGTTTCACGTTGATGGACCGCGGCTTCGTTTTCAAGCAGATCAACAACTACGTGAACTGTTTTGTTCCTGGAGATCCCAAGGTACAGAATTATTACAAGTACAACAGAAAACAGTATAACAATAAAGGAATAAAGCACTCGGGCAAGCACTTGTCCAAGGCTTCTTATGTAACCTTAAACTTCCAGCTTTACCTTTGACCCCTGACACTGGAGACTCCTTCCAAAAGTGCCCAATACAGAAAGCTTTATTCTATCATTGATTACACAGTGACAAGTTTTCTATAGACTTCCATGAATAATGAATATTTTTCTCCCTGTGATATTAGATCAGTTTTCCTCCGTGTGTTTCTTCCAGACGCTGTACGAGTTTAAGTTTGCGTTTCTCAGGGTGGTGTGTAACCACGAGCACTTTGTTCCACTTAACCTGCCCATGCCGTTTGGAAAAGGACGGATAATGCGCTTTCAAGGTACTCCAGCTTCAAGTTTTAATGCCAGTATCAGAAGATGACGATAACAGATCGCAGACCCCCTATGAATATGTTTTTTTTTTTTGTGACTTTAGTGATATAAGACCCTTAAATGTGATCATGATTAAAATCCGACTCGCTCTCACGCGCCTCCTTGCAGACCTGCAGCTCGACTACTCCCTGACTGATGACTTCTGCAGGAATCACTTCCTGGTCGGGCTCCTGCTGCGCGAAGTGGGCGGAGCTATGCAGGAGTTTCGAGAGATCCAGCAGATCGCCATCAATGTTCTAAAGAGCCTGATGATCAAACACACGTTCGACGATCGCTACGCCTCCAAGGTTAGACCGTTTTACATCACTGACACGACTCAGCTGAGGTCGAGTTTAAGATAATACAACGTCTGTGTGTGTGTGTGTGTGTGTGTGTGTGTGTGTGTGTGTTTCAGAGTCAGCAGGCTAGGCTATCCACGCTCTACCTGCCCCTGTTTGGACTACTTCAGGAGAACGTTCACAGACTGAATGTCAAAGAGACGTTTACCAATCAGGTATGTCATTAATGAATGTCCATGGAACCAGTCAGTTGTCAGGAGTGAGTAGGTTTGGACAAATTCTCTTTGGCCTTGTGTATGATCGGTCAGATTAGTTTTGCGAGTAAACAGATTACGTTTAGATTATCTTCGGTAGCAAGCGGCATGGGTCAGACCATCTTTAAGACTGAACAGGTCAGATTACAGTTTATCTTTAGGACTAAGCAGGATGGGTCTGATTCTCTTTAAAACTGTGAACAGGATCGTCCAAATTATCTTTAGGACCAAGCAGGATGACAAGGCAGAATCTGCCATATTATCTTTGGTCTTGAGCAGGACTGGTCAGATTATCTTCTGGAACAAGCAGGACTGGTCAGACTATGTTTAGGAGTCAGCAGGTTTGGTCATTGGGCAGATTTCCTTCAAGCATGCATGGGATTGGTCATGTTTTGTGGATTGGACAGAAACAGGTTTTAAAATGTTCCCTAACACACAAATCCACAGGTACAGACTCGCGTCCTATCATTTATAAATTTTTTTTTAATGCGTTCATTATTACAGAGCATGAAGGAAGAGCATCTGTCCATCATCCCAACTGCATCCTCCTATAAACTGGATAGCAGTCTTCACAAGGATGTGTTTGGGGTCATTTCAGGAACCGGTACGTGTGTGTGTGTGTGTGTGTGTGTGTGTCTGTTTATGTCATTATGACTTCGTCCACCACCACTGCACCAGTCTGTTCCCTTATTGACTGACTTACTGCATGTGCAAAGGTTTAGATTCCGAATAAAAGGCTTTTATGGAAAATAGAGCCGGTAAGAGCGTTGTCATGGTTACAGTGCACTCACCGCATCCAAACCTTATAAAGTGACGCAATGTCTGGAGAAGATGTCGATGGAGTGAAATGTCATCTCTTTCTCTCTCTCTCTCTCTCTCTACAGCCTCGCCCCACACCTCGACCCCGAACATCAACGCCGTGCGCCACGCCGACTCCCGCGGCTCTCTCCTCAGCACCGACTCCGGAAACAGCTTCACTGAGAAGAGCAGCGCCGTGGAGAAGGTACTGTACCTCACGCTCCTTCAGTCCTACACCATCAACCAAGATGACATTAATTACACCTAACATTGCTGCCCGTCCAAACTCTGACCGATCAGCAGAGGGAGAAGTTCACTCGTAGACACACCCTCATGGTGCTGCCCCTCCTCCTGGAGCCGGAAGACTCCGCCCCCAATAGCAAGGCAGTCAAACGCTTCACCATGGATTTTTCGCTTCTTTCGACTGGCAGTGTCTCTCAGAGCGACACACACATCGCCGCTAAGTCCATACAAGTAGATCTTACCCCGTGTGTCCCTTTCTGGGGAGTGAAGCTCTGTGTGTGTGTGTGTGTGTGTGTGTGTGTGTGTGTGTGTGTGTGTGTGTGTGTGTGTAACACTGGCTGGACATTGGTTTGCTGTGGTGTTACTGTAATCCTCAAAAGACTTCTTAAACGATGATGTAATGTCATCAGGTGATCTCACAGGTGTGTGTGTGTGTGTGTGTGTGTGTGTGTGTGTGTGTGTGTGTGTGTGTGTGTGTGTGTGTTTAATAGACCCAGTCTGCAGCTGTTCCCGGGAGCTCTGTCCTGCGCTGTGACAAACTGGACAGAGACGAAATCAAGAATCTGCTGATGTGTTTTCTGCACATACTGAAGAGCATGTCCGAGGGTAAGAACACACACACACACACACACACACACACACACACACACACACACACACACACACACACACACACACATAAACATCTGAAACTAGCTTTGAAACCGTCTTTGACTTTAGTTTCAATAAAATACCCATTATTTTTCGATCCTGGATCCTGATTGGTCGGAAGTTGTTGATTCATTTCCTATAAGAGCAGCTGCGACAGTGGTGCAGCTGCAGAATGTTGACATAGTGAAAGTGTCTCTACCTGTTTATCATTGATGGAAGGAGTCTCCAGTGTCAGCGCTTGCTAACAGCAGGTAACGTCCTCGTCCTTTCTCCACAGATGCGTTATTCACGTACTGGAACAAAGCGTCCTCCTCTGAGCTCATGGACTTCTTCACTCTCATCGAGTAAGACTGACTCAAGATCAATGATGGCTGTCTGACACGACACAACAACACATCCATGAGACGTTGTTTCTTTCTTTTCTTTCTCCTTTCTGTCCCTCAGGGTGTGTCTTCATCAGTTCAGATACATGGGGAAGAGGTTTATTAACAGGTACGATCGGTGTAGTGTGTGTACGGTGAAAGAATCACGCGACTATAACATGTTCGCATTGCTGAACAGTGCTGCCCTGAATGACCCTGTCCTACTTGTGTGTGTGTGTGTGTGTGTGTGTGTGTGTGTTGTTGGCTGACATGCTGGCGAGAGTACAGTTAGTCAGTGCTGCCTATAACCTCCTGGGCTCCCTGCACGGGGTAAGAGCTGAGTGCTGCTGAGTGGCTGAACACCAACCGCATGCTGCGCTTAACCCACCATTTACTTTAGACACATTATTTACAGCCTAGCAAACGCTACCGCATGTGTGTGTGTGTGTGTGTGTGTGTGTGTGTGTTGTTGTTGTTGTTGTTGTGTGGTTTCTCATCATTCATTGTCAGTTTTTAACCCTGATGCCTTTGAACTTTGTTTGCTAAATGCTCTCATTTAATTAAAAAGTTCAAATTAGAGTGATCACTACGTGGTTTCATTTTTGGGCAGATTCGCCATCATCCAGGTCGTGGTTATTCCAAAGATGTTGTTCAGGGGCAACTGGACTTCCTTGAAGTTTGTGAACACGGTTTAGCTCTAATCTGAACGGCTTCAGAACGGATGTCCTGTCTAACTGGCTTGGAGTGATTTAAAAAAACACTTTGAGAACTTCAAGAGCGCTCAGGAACATATTCAAGAACATCTTTGAGAACTTCAGGAATAAGTGAAAGAACTGTTTCAAGAACATCTTTGAGAACTTCAGGAACATATTCAAGAACATTTTTGAGAACTTCAGGAACATATTCAAGAACATCTTCGAGAACTTCAGGAACCCCTTTGGGAACTTCAGGAACATATTCAAGAACATCTTTGAGAACTTCAGGAATATATTAAAGAACTGCTTCAAGAACATCTTTGAGAACCTTTTCAAGGACATCTTTGAGAAAGTTAGGAACATATTCAGGAACAGGTGCAAGAGCTTCTTTAAGAACATCTTTGAGAACTTCAGGAACATATTCAAGAACTTCTTAAGGAACATCTCCAAGAATTTTTTTCGAGAACAACCTTGAGAACTTTAAGAACCTCTTCAGGAACTTCAAAAACATCTTCTAGAACATCCTTGAGAACTTCAGGAATATGTTCAAGAACTGCTTCAAGAACATCTTTGAGAACTTTAAGACCCTCTTCAGGAACATATTCATAAACTTTTTAAAGAAGGTCTTTGAGAACTTCAAGAACCTCTTTTGGAGCATCTTCAAGAACCTCTTCAGGAACATCTTCAAGTATTAACGCATCATCAAGTCCAGTTGCCACTGAACACCAACTTTGCGCGTCTCGTATAGTTTTTTCTGAGCTTCATTACAGTTTCTAATAAATAACCCTTTCTGTCATTTGTTGCCACAACGTTCGTAGCAGGAATTTTTGATTGTCAAAAAGTTTTGCTTATGTTATTTTCTCAACGTTACAGAAAACACAAATTTCTACACAATGTCGCATTTTCTTAGTACTACAGCTCAGTCCTTTGGCTTAGTTTAGCGGCCACGTTGGTGCTGATTCCCAAAGAATAATCCATTAATCTTGTTCACGCTACATCGTTGAAGCGCAAAACCAAACTTTTACGATAAAAAAAAAAACGATAAAAGTGAGAAACGTGACTAAGAACCCTGCTCTGTGTGTCTCAGGTGGATCTGGCCATGTAAACATCCTTGTGCAATCACCATAACGACTTTGTGACCGAGTGTTGTGTAACGACTCCATGTAGACTTTTCATGAACTTTTCTTGACTTACAGTGTAATCTGACCTTCTACATGCTTTCTGATTTTTTTTTTTTAATTTTTTTATTATCATTCCTTCTAGGAACCAGGAAGGAGTGGGATTACTGACCCCAGACAGGAAGTCATTGACTCTGCCTGTGTCTCGTAGCAGGACGGGGATCTTACACACACGTTTTCACCAGCTGGGAAGCATGGAGAGCTCACACACCTTCAACCACTGTAAGACGCTATCGTGAAACCAGCACACTTGTGCATGAGCACGTTCACATTTTCATTAGTTCGCTGTATTCAAGTTTCCTGTCTAAAGTCTTCAGGTATTACAATGTGATATTTTCCCTAACATCACTCCAAGTTTTATATAAATAAACTTTAATCACCTGCTTGCTACTTGACTGCAGACAGTCCCTGACTTACTGCCTTAATGGTTTGACTTGTGATTTTTTTTTTTTCACCTGTTTACAAAGTGGTATGCATTCAGTAGAATGAACTACTGGCGTGCTAAGTACTTCGAATTTATCATTTTGATCTCTTCCCATGCTAGCCATATACAGTGCAATACCCTCGCTTGAAGCTAGGTGGTGGCAGCGAGCAATACTTTGCAAGAAGTGTTGCAAACTTTGTGACTCTTTCACTAAATCTAGCCTATTTTGAGACGCCTTTAGCAACTAATTGCAAATCTAGTGAATTTTTTGGACGGAGTTTATCTACTTCCTTTAGAGGAGAGTCTCCAGGACACTAGTGATGGGTCGTTCATGAATGATTCCTTTTTTTTTTTAAACGAATCTTTAATGTGATTCAGAAGAACGAGTAGTCTCGAGAGTGATTCGTTCATGTTCTACTGGGCGCGCATGCACAAATCATCGCATCAACTGTGCAGTGCAATAGATAAAATTTTTTAAAAAAAAACAACTACTCGGACTACAAGATATGATGGTGAGCGGCTCATTCTGTTTATAACATGTCCTCAGCTGCATTGTAATATTTTCATTACTGGAACTGTAGCCAAAGTGTGTGTATGTAGACGTGTTTTGTGTCTGTTTATTTAAAATGTAACGTTTTATTTTATTTCTGTTCAAAAGAACGAAATTAACTAAATGCCTCAAAAAAAAAAGGAAAAAAAAAGATTCGTTCATTTTGATGAACTAGAGTCAAAGAACCGAGTTACTAAAAGGATCCAAACTTCCCATCACTACAGAACAAGTCGTGCGGACTCAGTCTTAGTTTCTAATAAGAGAATTTTCCAGACGGTCTTTCCAACCAGCATTTATTCCCCTGATCTTATGAAACATGAAACGAGTTGGTCAGCCGTGAATAAGAATGATCAGCCTCTGACTCTTTACTCCATACAACCATTCCACTTTCACTACAGTATTAAATAAATGATCAGAGATATTCAATACTTCATTATTAAACAGAGCTTGTGTTAAAGGATTAGCTGATTTTGTCCAGCTGTAGGCTAACATATGTATCCTGAGCACATCTAACGTAGGCTAGGCTAAGCTACAGGTATGATGTTCGGCATTTTTCTTTCCGCTTATCATATTTTCAACACGTGACATACGTGGCTTATTGGGACGTAACCCCGGTGCAGGATAGAGGTGTAGAGTGACGCGAAGCTTCCTGTGATTTCTTGCGTAGCGTATGGACACGGGGATTCTGACGCGTGTTTGCTGGAGGCCAACCTTTCCACAGAAGTGTGCCTGACTGTCCTGGACACTCTCAGCATCTTCATCATGGGATTCAAGGTACAGTAGATCCTTTAATATCTATCAGATTGGTGATAGATAGAGATCCTGCTGCAGAACTGTACAAAATCACATTTGCTTGCATGAGAATGCGGTGAGTTTGCTCTGGTTATGGTAACATTTTCAGTTGGTCTCATCAACGCTTTCCGCTCAAGTCTACTGTCTCCCCGGTCTCGGCGGTGCAGGTGTGAACGTGTTACATCAGATCATTTCTTTGCGAGCGAAAATGGACGCCCCACTTGTGATTTGCACATAAGAAAAGCAGCATGCAGTGATTCATGTTTTTTTTTTTTGTGGTCTGGTGCCGAAGCAACACGCAGAGGAGCGTAAACAGAAGGTGAAAGTTTCATTACTGGTGGCGAGACACGGATTCATCACTACGAGCCTGAGAGTAAACGGCAGAGTACGGAACGGAAACATCCTCAATCCTTAATCGACCGAGAAAAGGTTCAAAACTCGACTATCAGCTGGAAACTTCAACAACGCTTACAGTTTTCTGGGATTCTCGAGGGCCAGAAGTATTGGAACAAGGTCCAACAATCAACGGCGCTCGTTATTGAAGTGCCGAAGACTAAACTTCAGATTAAACGCAGAGGTCTGATATCCGAGGGCGCCGTGATGTCCTGATCTCGCTCCATCAGACTCTCACCTGTTTGGTCTCCTGAAAGCGGCTCTACGAGGACGAAGAGTCACTTTTTAAAGATTTAAAGCATTTTTAATGAGGGAACACGAAAGCTTGTAGACAGATGGGCAAAGTGTGTTGAAAAGCGAGGACCTTAGGTTGAAAAATGATACATTTGTCTATTTTAGAAGTTAATTAAAATAAATTCTACAGAGTGTGAATAATTTCCGACTCACCCCTCGTGAGACGAACTGGCTGAAAGAGTCGTCAGTTATGGATCTGTTTGTTCAGATTGAAAAAGCAATAAAAACCTTATCGATCGCAGAGCAAAAACAGGCTGAGTTTAGACTAGAAGAGCTTGTAGTGTACAGTACGTTCTTGTTTTGGCTCATTATGTTCCTCTGTGTGTGTGTGTGTGTGTGTGTGTGTGTGTGTGTGTGTGTGTGTGTGTGTGTGTAGACACAGCTGTGTGCTGATCTGGGACACAACTCGCTGATGAAGAAGGTGTTCCAGGTGCACTTGTGCTTCCTGCAGATCGCTCAGTCAGAACTGGCGCTGAAGCAAGTCTTCTCCTCGCTGCGCGCCTTCATACACCAGGTGCGTCTTAAAAGCCCTCACAGAATCCTGCCCGCGACTCAGGTTCCCGTCTCGTGTCCTGCACTAATCTCCTAATCTCCGCCTCCCCCCCTTTCTTACGCTTTCAGTTCCCGAGTACTTTCTTCGACGGCCGGGCCGACCTCTGCGCCGGCCTCTGCTACGAAATCCTGAAGTGCTGCAATTCCAAGCTGAGCTCGATCCGGAGCGACGCCGCCCACCTGCTCTACTTCCTCATGAAGAGCAACTTCGATTACACGGGCAGGAAGTCCTTCGTCCGCACACACCTGCAGGCAAGAGACGGGAATGGACGGCGGTGACGCTAAATAGCAAGAATAAGCCACGCCCACTGCAGAAAATTCGTTTTTAAAAAATCAAGCCCCAGAGAAGGAAAAAGCCACGCGCTGTATGCGTAGATGATAGATGATACGTTAACTCTATTTAAAATGAAATTTAGTAGGTTATGATTGACATTTTAGGTGAAAGGCTAAATTCTTACAGAATGCTAGCTAGTCTCTGTTATAACATGCTATGAGCTGTCATGGCATTTTATCTCCAAGTCATTGAATTATACCTGCCATAATGTTAGCATGCTAGCATGAGAGTTCATTTTACGTACTTTACATTTTAGATCAAAGTGCAACTAGTGAGTTTTTAACACGACATGTTATTAAATGTTATAACACACAAAATACAAAATATCTTATGGAATTATTATTGCTATCAGTACATATGCTGCAGTACATGAGCAATGCTAATTGTTCAGCAGCTCTATTATAACCAGACACAATGTAAAATATTCACGACAACCCGTTAAATCCGGCATGACACGTTTATGACAGGTTATGTCACTCTTATGATGCATCCTGTTTTCCTTTCAGGTGGTAATAGCGGTCAGTCAGCTGATAGCAGACGGATTGGTTGGGATCGGAGGAACACGCTTCCAGCAGTCTCTGTCCGTCATTAACAATTGCGCCAACAGCGACAAGACTATGAAGGTGAATAACGATGCTATAAGGCATTATAACGAGACTGTAGATATATTTTTTTTTTTTATTGCTTTTTTCGTTTATACTTTTTATATTATAAACAGATCTATGAATGCTCTTGTTATTTTGATTATCCCTTATGTAATTTAGGTGAGTTTGTGCGAAAGTTTATGCCCCCCCCCCTTTTTTTTTGCACATCAAAGTTTTGAATAATAATTCTATGCATTGCATATTTTATATTTAAGGTTATTATGTAATTTTAGAAAGAATCTTTAAAAAAGACACCTGTCAAGTTTGCGTAATCGTTGTTTTAGCTTTCATCTCATCATGCTCTCTCTTCTTCTAGCAAACCGCGTTCCCGTCTGACGTGAAGGACTTGACTAAGCGCATCCGGACGGTGCTGATGGCCACGGAGCAGATGAAGGAGCACGAGAAGGACCCGGAGATGCTGGTGGACCTGCAGTACAGTCTGGCCAAGTCGTACACCAGCACGCCGGAGCTGCGCAAGACCTGGCTTGACAGCATGGCCAAAATCCACGTGAAGAACGGAGACCTGTCTGAGGTCAGAGTGGACTGTAGTCTACACACACACATTGTGTGCTTATACACTATATGTATGTATATATATATAGTAAGGACAGGAATCATCCGCGAGCACCCAGTACAAAATTATCACTGTGTTGATGTAGGTTTTGTTAAAATTTTAAGCAGACATAATAATTTGCTCTTACCTCAAAGGATGTGGTGCTGTATGCTAATGTATGAATAGTTTAGAGTGCACCACCTGTAGGATCGTAGAGGAATTTGCCTGCTTGATGGTGCATTACTGTTGTTTTTTGTCTTCCGCATACTCTACGCATATAGCCACGCCACGCCCACCTCCAGGGAAAAAGTGCAGAATTTTTAATAAACAAAAGATTTTTTTCATTATTTAAAAGATTTTAGTTTTTTTTTTTTTTTTAAAGCACTAGATGCTGTGATGTAATCTGGCACAAAACTGCTCATAACTTCCGTTCGCCTCAAAATTTTGGTTTCATTTGTGGCGCAGATTTAACTTCGGCAAAGTTTCATTATATTCTGTCCAGATAGCTGCTGTGAAAAAATCAGCTAGACAGACAGACAGACAGACAGACAGATAGATAGACAGACACACAGATAGACAGACAGACACACAGATAGATAGACAGACACACAGATAGACAGACAGACACACAGATAGACAGACAGACAGACATACAGACACACAGACACACAGACAGACACACACACAGATAGATAGACAGACAGACTGGTTTCGGGTTCTTTAATGTATGAAACGTAATGATATCATTGAAAGACTGATTTCAGTATTAAAAAATTGAATCTAAAACAAACATATACTCTCACTATACTATACTATTATACTAATGGCGTGTGTAATAATGTCATTTATTTATCATTTATTTACAGTACACATGTCTGATATCTATCTTGGTCCATAGTTTTAGACGTTGCACTCCTACGTAACTGTGTTGTACACTGTGTAATAACAACAAAGCCTTCTTCTTCTTCTTCTTCTTCTTCTTCTTCTTCTTGTATACTGTACGCACCACTTCATCACTACTCACATCAATTTGTGCACCGATGAGAACGGCTTCATCCTTTGTTCGTTTGTTTCTGTCATCCGGCCTGCAGGCGGCGATGTGTTACGTGCACGTAGCGGCGCTGGTGGCTGAATACCTGAGGAGGAAAGGTGAGCGATCCGCGTTTATACGATTTCATTCCTGAACACAAGCAAGTCACATTTTTGATGCATTTTTGTTCTTTTTTAATTCTCAAATCTACTATTTTTTATAATTTAAAGATATTAATATGCAAATTATCCCTCGCATTATACAGCTCAGACGTTTCCACTTTTTTAATTTAAAAAGAGTCTTTAAAATCAAGCTCAGTTTTTTTCTATTTTATTTATAAGGTTTATATGTATAATGCTCTGACGATTCATGAGACCTCACACACACACACACACACCGTTTTACATTGCACATACTTCATAGACGTCACTCCTCTCAGTCATAAACAGCTGGAACACTGATAAGTTGCAGGCTTTTATGAATCAGAATGACTGGAGGTATTTATCTGCTCATAAAATAGTGACAATAAATCATATGAGTTGTTTAATGGCTCGTTATTATACTGTATATGAATTTGCAGGTTATTATATAATGACAATAAACCATATATGATGTGTGTCTGTGGGTTATTTATTAACATTTCTCACTCTAGTTATTTATTTTCCACAATTATTGAATAAATTGAAAAGTATCATTAGATTTTGTAACAGAATTTTCATTTTGATTATTAAATTATATATTTAATTAAACTACTACAATATCATCCTGTTCAATCATTTCTGAGAACGGTGGCAATAATTGTGAAAGTCAGTGTACGTACATTCCTCTCCACACACACACACACACACACACACACACACACACACACACACACACACACACACATTTTCTCAAGTACAAGGGTCGTCTCCAGACATCAATGTGGAATTCAGTGAATTCTGCTGATAAGAATTACATGAAGCTGATAGCAGATCTAACACACACACACACACACACACACACACACACACACACACACACACACACATCTAGTGTATGTGTGTGTTCTCCACGGCCCTGTTATTAAACATGATCATAAAACCTCAGATAGCAGAAACCTGATATACTTTTTACAACACGCTTTGGAAACTTTTCACTTTTTTAAAAATTGTTTATTGTTATCATGCACGTGTCTCCTAATACACGTTTATTCTGCCTTTCCATGTCAGAAATGTTCCATCAGGGCTGCTCGGCGTTCAGCATCATCACCCCCAACATCAGCGAGGAGGCGGCCATGCTGGAGGACGTGGGAATGCAGGACGTGCACTTTAACGAGGTCAGGCGCGGCTCGCGTCCCCGTAACGGAACCCTGTTCTCTGAAGTGATGTCGGGAGGAGATTAATTAACGACCCGGCGGTTTAATCCTCGCCCACGCTGTAGGAAACGTGCCTGAGGTTTCTTATCTTATCAGCGCGAGCGTTAAAGGGCTTTAACTCCCTGGGCGTCGATGACAAAGGATTGGGGGGGGGGGAAATGCAGCCGTCGTGGTTTCTCGCTCTCGATTACGCGGCACTGAGATGTGAGCTTATCTTCTCCCACAGTAAACCTCCTCACATCTGCCTTCAGGGAAAGAAAGGAAGAAAGTTTGCATACATTTTTTTTCCATTCGTTTTATTCTCTAACCTGCACTTTCTGTTCGTCAGCGTCACATGATCGGATCTCTGACATCACAATCGTCAGGAGGCGTAAGATTAACAAAGAGCGCTAGACTAAAATCTCAGTTTAGGATTGTTAAGTGTAAGAGTATACATTTTTATTAAATCTCAGATCTCCCTGACGTCGTTAAGGATAATGAACGTAAATCGCGACACTCGTGAGCTGCTGAAGGATTGAATGAGCTGCGAAAACGAACGGATTGGACAATGTTGTAGAACATCAGATGAAAAAAAAAAAAGGAGCGAAGTGTTGCGCGTTACGGAACACACGGCTGTGTTTACATACATGCTTATGTACGCAGATTTCCCTCCAGTCATTTTTCCCATCACACCCCATGCTAACACGCTAATACAGCTGATATAAAATGTCCATGATTCGCACTCCATTCGCACAGAACCCAGACTGATTTATGCGAAATGATGGAAAGTGCATTAAAACTCAATCACGCAATCCTGCGTGAGCACGTCTCGCTTCACGTCTCTCTTAAACTGCTCGCGGTTCTTTCCATGTTTATTATGTCTCAGGTATTAAAATGAGCCCAAGTCATGTGACCCGGTACGAGTTACTTGAAAAAAATGCTTAATAATTCAAACTCAAGCGGCACAGATGCGTGTCAGCAACACGGCACAGGTCAGTGACGATTAAAACAATATATACTGTACATGTGCTTTTATGGAAGCGCTGCTGGTGTTAACGGGGTTTCAGACATCGACTGAGATGTCGGGTAGAACCAAAGTTATCATTACTTTTATAAACGGTAAATTTTACCACTATTGGAATATGGGAAAGATGTTGCAAAAATGTAGAGCTCTCAAAACTAGCTTATTATTATTATTATTATTATTATGGTCACTGAACAACCGAAAACAATCATAAAAACATGTGATCATGTGTACCTGTGCTATTTCTTTGTCTATATATTGCTCAGTCATGTTTGCATTGTTGGTTAAAATTAACTTAAAATGCAGTTTATCATCATATTGCCTATTTAGTGCTGAAAAAGTTGGATATAGTTATGATGCTCTATACAATCCTGAGTTCTATACAGTGGAACCTTGGATTACGAGCATAATTCGTTCCGGAAGCGGGCTCGTATTCCAAAAACACTCGTAAACCAAATAGACTTGTCCCTTATGAAATAATGAAAACTCAAAATTATTCGTTCTACAGCCCAAAACAGGGGTGTCCATGCGTTTGTCTCTTGTGTGCTTTGTGTGTTTTGTTCCTGGCGGCGCGGTGCTGAGCGGTCCGGGTGTGTGTGTGTGTGTGTGTGTTTTGATTTTAGGAGGTGCTGATGGAGCTGTTGGAGGAGTGCGCTGAGGGCTTGTGGAAGGCAGAACGATACGAGCTGATCTCAGACATCTACAAACTCATCATCCCTATATACGAGCAGCGGAGGGACTTCGAGGTAGACGCACACACACACACACACACACACACACACACACACACACACTTGAACTGGAGACTCCTTCCATAAATGATACCTCAACATGTAAACGTTAGAGAGGAACCATTTTAATATAGTTTTTAAAAAAAAAAAAAGTATTTTTGTCTTGTGTTCCTGCAGAAACTGGCTCACCTGTACGACATGCTACACCGGGCGTACACCAAAGTCATTGAAGTGATGCATTCTGGGAAGAGGCTGCTCGGAACCTTCTTCAGAGTAGCTTTTTTCGGGCAGGTACGGCATTTAGAAAGAAAAAAATCCAATTTAAATCCAGCGCTGATTAAAAAGGTAAAAGAAGCATGTTTGTTTATTTGGGATCTTGGGTTTAAACCGTAGTTGATGCTGCATTAATTATCGAACTTTAATATAAACTTCTGCAGATGTAAAGTGAAATAAAACCGAAGCGCTTGGATAAAAGCTTGTGAATTCATTTGAAAAAATTGTGGGTTTGTTTTTGGGGTTAATCAGATCTTCTTTGCTTCCTCTTTTCTTTCCTAAAGGCTGCGGTAAGTGGTGCTGCAGAACTGCCTCTGTGTGTGTGTGTGTGTGTGTGTGTGTAGCTCACATTTAGTGCTGTTTTTGCTAACAGTAGCTAATCCCTGGCCTCCCTGCTCATCTTCTCAGCAACATAAAAAAAAAAAAAAAAAACAGCTTCTGTTTGTCCTGACATCTTCCACAGCTCATCATCGTACCGCGCTTCTGATGCGAGCTCGCGCGTTTGCATCGTTTGCCTTAAAAAACGGAAACTCTCTCGCGCTGGAGGTTAAAAGGCCCGGCCGCCACTTTAGAATCAGCGCTTTATGGTTTATGACCCATGAAACCACTCAGCTGCCGACTCCAGAGAGGGTCGGTGTAGAGTGGAAGCGCTCGCTTTAATCGCCATTAGTGCTGCTGAAAGCCTGCGATGGGGCGTAATGTAATGCGCTGAGACAGAAGCGCGAGGTCGGAGCGACACGCAGCGCACAGCGGAACCATAAACCAGGCGCCTTTCCGGGAACGCGGCGAGAACCTGCGCTGCTGGGAAACCAACAAGTGTTTGATTAAAAAGCTTAAAAGGTTTCGGTTTAAGATGAAGGTTAAGGTTAAAGGTCGGACAGATTCATATTAAACCTAAATGAAAGAGATTACAGGGAGGAGCGGATCAAAATGAACCTAATTAACGGGAAATGATGGCGCGGCTTCTCACGACGCGTCACACCAATGACATCACAATGTTCGCGCATCTCTGATGTCAGACGTTTTCAGTGTACGCCCAAGAGATCTCATTCCCGTCTGATTTGCCTCTTTATCTTCTCAGACAATATGATCAACAACAGCTTGAGTGAAAAGTTGAAAGTTTTCTAATCATACTTTTTAAAATTGGTTTAGGCAAACTTATAAAAGTTAGATAGTGTAAAATTGGCAAACACCATAAAACAGCTTTTGCAGGAAATACACATCACCTGCATCTTCCTTAAGGTATTACGAAACTATTCTTGTTTTGCGAGATTATCACAGTTCCCTTTTCCTTTGAATTTATTGCCGGTCATGGCAGTAGCGCCACCTGCTGGACTGGAGTGTGAAACAGAAGATTGGGAAAATGCGTTATAAAACAACTATCATTTTTAAAAAAATCAACAACACAAGTTTCTCAGCACTTTCCAGTGGTTTTAATATATTAGTAGTTTATAATTCTTCTGAATTGAATTGAACCTAAAATCACAATGTTCAGAAGTTTAATCGAATCGACGATCTGCATACGATATTTTCAGCATTTCTTGGTATTTTGGTTCACGCTCCAGTGTTCGAGCACATCCTCTGGCATTCGATAAATACTGTAGATGTCAGGGAAAGTCAGAACTTTTGCACAAGGCATTTAACCTTAAACATCAAATAGTCAAGATGTTCCGTATGTTTCCTTTTTAGTTTGTTTGTTTGTTTTAGACTTTTTTCGAAATTCTCCAGCATTCTTCTTTTTTATTCTAAAACTACTCGCGTACACTAGAGCAGCCTAAAGTAACAGACCAACGGGATCAAAGGAAACTTTTATCACTGGACTAAAATGATTCATTTATACATTTTAACGTGTAATCCCGGGCAAGGTGTCGCCGGAATATTAAAAAACTTTGAAGCTTGAGCCGATAAAAAGACAAACTTGAGCCGTCATATGGAGTCGGGTATTAAGGCGCACGGGTGAGTTTTGTGCTCTGGCCAATAGACTGCAGTGAGTGTAATGTATCGGATTTGATCAAGGTTTGAGAAATACTGTTTCTGGTCAACAGAATCGAGAAAGTTTCTAACAGTTTCAATATTCAGTTTCTTCATTTCAGTATTCAACACCACAATCCATCGTTTTTTTTTTTTTTTGTCCAAGTCCCTCTGAAACAAACTCACCCTGGCCACATCTCAGCAACCCGACCTGATACATCAGTAAACTTCTTATAAAATGGAGCTTATTGAATCTGAAATGTAACTTAATACTTGATTTAATATGATGGCTCACAATATTGTGTTTTTTGTTTGTTTGTTTGTTTGTTTTGTTTTAAAGCTTAATGAGCTTTCGGCATTTCCATGCGTGGGCCTGGTTCTGCTCTGATGTTGATGTGTAAGAGCTCTGAAACACCAAGTCAACCCTTTACTGTAGCTGCACTCACACTAGCTGTACTAGAAAGTTCTCTGGAAGAAAAAAAAAATCTCCTTCCTGCAGCGTTTTCATTTAAAACACGCACTGGAAGTTGGACAAGACGCATATACTGTAGACCTTTACAGTAGGCGTGTCCCAAACTATTGGCACTAGCTGATCCTGCCAGTCTGATGAAGTTCCTCAGCATTGGCTTGGTGTATCACGGCTCTGATAGACCTCCAGAGTGACAAAAGAACCTGAGTGAGTCTGTCACGTTTAGGGTTTCTTCGAGGATGAAGATGGGAAGGAGTATATCTATAAGGAGCCCAAGTTCACGCCTCTGTCTGAGATCTCGCAACGCCTGCTTAAGCTCTACTCGGACAAGTTCGGACCAGAGAACGTCAAAATGATCCAGGACTCGGGCAAGGTAAGGTCGCCTATAAATCCAGGTACGTTCACACCCGAGTGTCTGCAGATCACAACAAGATGGAAAACGATCAACGAGCAGCAGCTGCCATGCACACACATGCTGTACTGTGTGACACAGAGACCTGAAATCACTTTAAGATTCATTTTATATTGTATTACTTTCATTTATTTATTTATTTTTTAAAAAGTGCCTAGGCAGTTTTACTTTTTGTACTTTAAACCAAATCAATAGTCATTTTCATGTTATGTGACAGTAATCGACAAAAGTTAGTTGCTGTTCTCGCTTACTGTACCCTACTGTATATCAGCCATAAATAGATGTTTCTAGATCCTGTTGGAAAATCCTCTCTGATGTAGGTGATTTACATTTAGGGACATACTGTAACAGGCACTCTTACAAAAAGTGCTTTGAAGTTTCCGCCATTGAATAGATGGTTACACTCACTGGGTTACTTGGTTACTAACTAGGTACCATCAGTCAAACACAGTTGGGAGGGAGTTTAACCCAAATATTCAAGAAACAGACACGTTGATGGGCTCCAACTGCACGTTTGTCTTCAGTGCTGGTTTCCTCTGCTTTAAACTTCTTGTCTTTTGCTCTTGTCTATGGTGTCCTCTCTGTAATGACCATCTAAGAGGATTTTTCTAAGTTTATTGGGGATAACATTTACACAATTAGACACAATTTTTAATACAGTGAAAACTCCCTTTTTCCTTTACTTCAGATATACTGTATATTCATATTTATACATTTTCTTTTCTTCTTCTTGGTTTTAATTAATGAAAAGCAACTATGTTACACAAAAGAACATACTAGGGTGCATTTATTGCTATAAAATTACATTATATAAAAAAACCAAACAGACATACAGATATACAGATATGCCGCTTCCATTTTCCGCAGACTTGTTTCAATTTGTCTATCCGTAGCCTCGTGGAGAAAGTATTTTTTTCCAATACAAAATAGACAATATTCATATAAAAATGATAATCAGTATTAAAAGAAACCTAAGTATGAATCAGAATTATATGGTAAATATATATCATGTCTCACACGGGGTGCCAGAACTTAGGTTAAATACTTCAAATACGGAGTCAGCCAAAAAACTTTATACACACTTCAGGAAAAAACAAACTATTAATATATAAATATAACTATAAATATTTAAGACTAAATTAATTGCAATACGTTCTATATTGATATTTATGATACTATAATGATAATAATGTGCTAATATTATATTAATATAATACATATCATACTATTTATCTTTTCCTGAAGTGTGTATATGTTTTTTTTTATTTTTTTTTATGTTTTGCGTTTCTCTCTGTTCCCTTAAGGTGAATCCTAAAGACCTGGAGGCCAGGTTTGCCTACATCCAGGTGACACACGTGACCCCGTACCTGGAGGACAAGGAGCTGGAGGAGAGACGCACCGACTTCGAGAAGAACCACAACATCCGCAGGTTCGTCTTCGAGACGCCGTTCACCGAGTCCGGCAAGCGACACGGCGGCATTGACGAGCAGTGCAAGCGCAGGACCGTCCTCACCAGTGAGTCGACCCGACCCTGAACTCTTACTGTCGACGAGTCCCTACAGCATTCATTGTGTTCAGCGATGTTCTAACACAATCACTTAATACATACTGTACACGAGGCGTTCGAGTCAATCCAGGACTTTTGATTGCGCAGAATAACGGAACACAGTTCTGAGAGTAAAATCTCCCGTTATTTCTCTATATAATCCCCTGCTACACTAATGGACTCATCCCAGTGTTTCACTGGTGCTCGGACACCATCAAGGTAGAAAGTTTTCTAAGTACACCGGAGCTACGATCGGCCTGCCCGAAACTCTGGCCTCCCAGACGATCGGCCTGCCCGATCCGTCGATTTTCAAGGATCAGACGTTCCACTCGCCGAACGTTCAGCTGCATCGGGCTCCGAGCCACCTGACCTGGGATTGTCCTCGAGACTTCTGTAAACGTCAATCGCATTTACATCTCCCTTCACCAGAACGTTCATCACAAGTCCCGGTTTGACTCGAACGCATTGGTTGAGCAGGGATTTTGATTTTGAGTTATCGCGGCCAGTCAGATGTCACTGTGGTCGGTAAATAGGTGTCGGCACAACACAGAAAAAAAAAACGGTCGTGGATACATTAACTCTATTCATCTGCAGTAAGTGTGAGCTTGGACGTAACACACTTGCATTCACACCTAAAGGCAACTTCGAGTCGCTAATAAACCTACCAGCAAGCAACCCATAAGACAAAAACTCAGCAAGTTATGACTTTTTGTTGAAGATGCTCCAAACTGTTAAATGTAAACTGTTATAACGTACAACATGTTGCCCTTTTAAACGCATAACAGTTCA
>JAAGKR010004187.1:2981-45910 GCA_011419295.1 Clarias macrocephalus
GGTAAATAAATACACAAACAACATAGTATATATTTAGATATGCAACATTTTTTAAATTAACTATACATTACCAAATTACCCACAGTAGTTTATTGGCTCCTTATTATGACTAAACCGAGCTTATCATAAAATCAGTGATATGTTCTAAATGCTTGAATTGATTAGCAGTTCAGTGTGTTATGCTGACCAGGATCTTAACCAGCTTTCCTAAAAAAAACTGCCAACAAGAAATACAATCATAAAAAGACCTGCTATGAGTAAACTCTTCAGTCCTTCAGTTACTGTACGTGTACCTGGTCTTTTGACACTTGTTAATACCAAAATTAGCAACCTGTATAGAATGAATCCATCAGGAGTGTGATGGAAGTAGTGCTACGTGATGTGTTTTTCTTAATGTTAGCTTAATGTTTGTTTTTCTAAGTGCAGCAGTTGTTGGTCTTTCAGTTGGTTCATCATCGAGGGGTCGCCGCAGTGGACCATGGCACAGGTTTAACTCCGGACGCCCTTCCTGATGCAACCCTCGCATTTTATCCGAAGCTTGGGACTGGCACTGCATCCAGTGGCTGGGGTTTGGGCATTGGGTGGGAATCGAACATGGGCCTTCTGCACAGCAGGCGAGATACAATACCTAAAACTGTGCCACCAATGCCCCAGCTAGCTAAATGCAGTAACTACTGTAGCTACATTAACTACCTTTGATTGGAAGACCGTTCCATGTTTTCTTTTGGATCGGAATCCCTCACTATCAAGACCTACAACCTGTATGTGCTTCAATTCATTACCACGACAACATCCCCAGCCTTACACCACACAGTATCCTGTGATCTTAGGTGGAACATGATCTGGATTATTGTTTATAAGTATAAATAAATGAACATTGTATCTCAGAATTAATACCTGATATTGGACCGTCACTACTTTTTGTTGTGTTCCTGCGAATGTGTGATGTTTATTCACAGCGAATAACATCTGCCTCCATCTAACCCATCCTTTTCTCTCACACAAACTAACTTCATGTCCTCTCTCACTGCATCCATAAATCTCCTCTTTGGTCTTCCTCTAGACCTCCTGCCTGGCCGTTCCAACCTCAGCATCATTCTACAGCTATCTTTCCTCTGAACATGTCCAAACCACCTCAATCTGGCCTCTCTGACTTTATCTCCAAAACATCTAACATGGGTTGGCTCTCTGATGGACTCGTTCTCGATCCTATCCATCGTGCTGTCACTCGCAAAGAGAACCTCGACATCTCCAGCTCTGCTACCTCCAGATTTAAAATGTTCCTAATTACTAAATCTAAAAAGGCAAACCAATAAAATAAATAAATAAAAAATCCATAATAAAAGATGCATAATTAATCCATGCACCAGACTAATTAGACCCCATCACAGGTTAGTCCTCCTTGTCCGAGCTCCAAACTGGTGCAGAGTCTGAGCCCACTTTATCCCGGAGAACTCTCCTGAGAAGAAACAGGCACTCTCTGAGTATGGAGGCTCTCAAGAATGTTCTATTGTAATTCTGTGCTTTCATCTCAAGTACTGCACTTCTTCAGAAGAATGGCAGGCCAGAGAGTCTACTGTGTAGAAGTGTGTGTGACTAGAAAGGAGGCTTAACAACCACGGTACTGTTGTTTCATTATTCAGAGACTGTGGTTTTAGGGACGTTTCGAGAGCTACCGTTGCGTATGAAAGTCCTTATGCAGAGTCGGTTCTGAGAGTGTCAGCAGAAACTCTAAAAAAGTTCCAATTAACAAACGCTGCAACGAAATCATTGTTGGTGAAAGAACCTTTCGTGACATTCACAAAGTTTTAAGATGAAACGACCGAGAAGCAGAAATATCTGCTGTTGCATACGGTACTGTGTGTGTGCGTAAGACAGTCGCTCACCCTGACGAGCATTTGTGGAAAAGGTCCTCTGGAGTTCTCAGGGACGTTGATGGGAGGAATGACCCAGTCTCTTTTCTGACGCCGCAGCCCGTTGGTGGAGGAGCCTCGCTGGTGTCTGCGTGGGAACATGATGACTCTGGGATTGGAGTAATGACTGTGGTGCGATCTTAAGTGGTACCCAGTTTCATCACCAAGCTGTGAAAACGGAAACACAAACTGATTTTGTCATGAAATTTCAATCCTAGTTATACTGTTGATGAGATGGTATGGGCAAGCAACACCACCATGCATGCAATGTGGACTTCAAGGAAAGAAGAAGAAAAAAAAAAGATCACTGTCAGCATTTTCTATGAATTCTTGCTGAGACGGTTCCCCAAGCTTAGCTACATCACTCAAGTTCATAATCAATTTGAAGCAGAAATGTCCAAGAGTCTGTTTTTTTCACACATGATTATTTACAGTATCTTAAAGTGCTGCTTCAGTTGTATGTCGCCATACAATAAATTTTTTTTTTTTAAAAATCGAGTAACCTCACTTATGGCTTCCCTATTTAAACTGATCAGGCACTTACTAAGTATGCAGGAAAAAGCATCGCATTCATGTTAATGAACTCGGTCCTTCTGCCTTCTGTTAGAGCTGTGTGATTTCAACAGTTGTGCAATTTAATCCATACTTCCTCCTGGTCGATTCAGTTAACTGGCTCGTTGGGTCGTTTTTTAATTTAGAATCCATACACACTTTTAAATTGATTTATGTTATGTATAACTTGTTGACATTAAATATCCTAAAGTGATGAGTTAATTAGGAGAATATCACAACTTTTTGCAGAACAAAGAAACTTCTTGCATCTTTGGAAAATACTCGTGTTTTGTAAGAGTATCGCTTTTTCTATTGCGTTGATGGGTGGTTGGTGCACTCTGTACATGACATTCAAACAATCAACACACGTTACACGGCAATTCTGTGTTTATTTTATACTTTCAGCAGGTTTTAATATTTAAAAACCTATAAAAAAAAACATTGATAATTTGATTTAAAAAAAAAATCCCAAAGAACAAATCGTCAAGGGTCTACCTACGGTTCACATCTCTATTTTCTATGTCCAGCAACTTCATATCTGACTACTCACTCATGCCCACATGGAAGCAAAAAATACCCACTAGCAACCTTTTTTTTCTTGCGTCCCACAGGATCACCGTGCAGATGCACACTCTAGTCTTAACCAGATGTCATGTGACCCTTTCAGGCAGCCTTTCTTTCAGGCGTTTTCACCGAATCTGTTCATTCCATATGATGTCCTGTATAGAGATTTGGTTACATGGCATACTGTATAAGCCTGGGAATAATGAAACAGTCCATCTTGATGGTTACTAACATAGTGTATGCACCAATAAATCACAAATATCCTCCCTAAAGCTTAACACCACTGGGGTTCATGTTCTATTCCTATTTCAAAAATGCATTGCAGGACTCTAATATATTTTTCAATAGAGCTACTGTATGGAAGTGGCACACTCGATTTGGACTTGTCTGACCAAGTGAAAAATAAATCAAGATGACTGCAAACCTTTTAACACAGTAAAACAGGCATCACCCACACAAGTAAGAGGATCTCATGCTTGGATATTACAGTATGTTAGGACCAAACTAGATTTAGATAACCCTCAGACAACACCCACAAAGCCTTTCTTGTTTTAATTTACCTTCTCTAGTCAGCATCGAGGCGAGAAAACAATTCACGTTTGACACTAGAGCACCTGTGTCGGAAAGGGGGATTATTAGGACGAGCCTGGGGTCTTCACTTTTCAGGGTAATAAATCGCAGCTGGGACCGTGTTAGCCATATGACAGAGCACTTTCACAGCGACCCATGCTATGGCCATGTACAAAATGGGATCTGACAGATTAAAAGCCGCTTCAGTAGTAAAAATGACAGGAAAACACTCTGGCCAGTGGTGAGCGTCTTGTCACCGGTCCAAAGGCCAAGGAGAAGGTTAAGATGTTTCAGTCTTGTTTTAGAGCCTGTAGCTCTGGTCATCTGGCTGGACTGTTGCCCACACCTCCTGGTGCTCCTTCCATCCTTGACAAAACCATCTGGATGGCAGTACTTTTTTTTTTTTTAATCTGCTAATGGACTTTTGAAAAACAACCTCAACCACACTGTATCCGCCTTCCCTTTGCTCTATTTCTCTCTGTTTCTTGGTTCAATTAAAATTGAACACCTAAGTGGTGTAATTAGAACCTAATTGAGAAGGGTATCTCTGATAAAAAGAAAAAAAAAAGGTACTAAAAACTTGAATCTATTGACATCTAAATAAGGGTAATCAGCTGAGATTATACACGCTTACATCAGTAATCCTTCATTGTTCATTGGTCGTCCTGTTGGAGGAAGGGTCAACTTACGGTGTGTTTCCTTACTAGAAATGGTTCTTTTGGTACAATAAATTCCCACATTTTTCAAGAGTTCTGGTGAATCTCTCATTTCCTGTTTAGCTCCTGAAAAGTTCCAGTCATACTTTGCAAAGTCTTGCCATTGATTCGAATTTTGACGGTTCTTCTTTTTTGCTTATTTCCTCTGTAAGTGTTTGAGTATTCTTGAGGATTATGCGTTTGATTTGACACTTGATGCCAATAGCGTCTTTGACCATGATCTGCCTGAGGGCTTTTGGTTTATAGTTTCAGTCAATAAAACTCTACACATGGATCCTAACTCTTCAGTCGAGACTGGTGCATTACAACGAATTCACCCCAAGGCGGTGCATATAGACCTGACATAGGGCCAGTGGTCTATGGAGTTTAGAAACCCCCCGAGCAGTCAGCCCAGCCGATCAAGGACAGGGCTTGTCAGTGGGAAGGACTGACAGCGTTTGGGCCACGCTATTGTAGTGTCCTCACTCTAATTTGTTTTAATGCTTTTAAAAGTGTAAGGACACATCTTCTCAGGAGAGAGTGAAAGGCAGGCAGGCAGGCAGGCAGGCAGGCAGGCAGGCAGGCGGAGGAGAGATAATGATGGATTGGCCATCAACAATTCCCAGTAGGCTACAATATCTACAGGGAGAGAGAGAACCTGGAAAGAGGAAGATACACTGGAGAATGTGAGCAAACCAATCACATGACCTAGATTGCCTTTCCCTAAGAACTCCTGGGAAAGGCAAACTGTCAGGACTTAACTAGCTTTAAACACCGAGCAAAGGGAAGCAGGAATCAAAGTGATCGATTTTGATTTTATTTAAAAAAGGTTGCAGGTTTCATGTTAAATTTAAATCTGAATAGAGATATTGATATCTGGAGCAGTAAAGTGATGCAAAGTGAATGCAAGTACTGTAATTACACAATTAACGATTAATACAACTACACAATTTGAGCAACCATTCCAATCTTCAACCAAGCTCGAATTACCGTCTTTTTTTTTTTTTTTTTACATTTAAACACATACATTTCGAAACACTATACATTTCTGTCCTCTAGTGAACAGACAGAGCGAAAGCCTTCATGCAGAAACAGTTTGTTGATAATGTTTAAGACCTAAGTGACTCTTTACAAATTCATCTAAGAGCGAAAAAACCGAAAAACACTAAGCATTAAGGCCCAAGGTACCTTGTAATGCATCAGACCTGCGATATAGGATTTCTCATCCTGTAACAAAGCATTGTGTATCGCATTGTAGATTTGTAATAATCACGGTTCCAATACGAAAAGCAATTTCTCCACAATTTATGTCGAATTACACGGTGTGACCTCAGTGATGCAGCGGTCCATGCTGCACGGAACGTGACAGTGATGCTTCGGTGCTGCTGTGTGTGCAAAGCCACAGCCCAATGTGTTCCAACACTGATAAAACCCTTATCTCCCTCTAACCGGATCTGTTCATTAACACCGCACCGTCGTCCTTTCCATCTCTTTCTTTCCCGTGCACTTTCTGTTCTTCCTTTCCACTGTGCCGCGACTGAAATACAAGGGACAAATTTAATAATATTCATATTCATTCCATATCCATCCAATCAGCTCTCATTGTAGCCTCTCTTACGCGTCAGCGCCTTGCCAGAAAGCAAGCCCGGGAATGAATTAACGCATCACATTATAGCGATGCCAGGAGAAGACGCAGCCTTGAAACAGGATTCCTAATGAAAGGGCTCATATTCCTGGCAGGCTAACAAGCAAGTGCGATGCTTACAAAAGGAGGTTGCGAAGAAATAAACCAGAACAGGCCCGACGTGCTGTAGGATGCCTGATGGGCATTCGGGAGTCAGCGAGTGTGAAATAGCTGCATGGATTGCCCTGAGCTCCAGAAGAACCAGCCCAGCCAGCTGGCACTCCGCTGGGGAGATGCCCGTTCGGGAGGCTGGCGGCCCACAGCCATGCTGCAGACATCTGGAGGTTATTGTTCCACTGAGCAAAATTATTCCACATGCAAGAACTTTCCTGTTACAAAGCGCCATAAAGATGCCCGTCCTACATTAAACTGAGCCGAACCGAATTACAGCGGCGCTTTACGGAGTTTCGACACACATGATTCCCGTGTTGTAAGCAGCCACACTTCGAAACTTCGATTTCAATTTTCACATTCGAGACATTTACTCCCTCACTAGAGACAATTCATTTATTATAAAGATGATAAGTGACCTCCTCATTTATGATTTTATCATGAATAATAAATGGCAGCCCGTTCGAAATATGCAAATGCCGTCACACTAACTGCTCCCTTCTGCCTTTCAATCACACGCTCGCTGAAAGTGCCATCACGCTGAAAGTGGGCTATACTGGAGACAGATGAGAGAGATTTAGGACGAACATGGGGCTTGAGTCCCTCGTCCATTTTAATTTGAAAGGGATCACAGTCACGTCCCGTGAACACTCCAGTCCCAAGGCATGACTGTTCCATATGCCCCAGGTCTTCTTTAGGTCTGTGTTTTTTCCAGCAAACATCTGATTGTTGTAAGAATGACTAACCTCTTTGTCATTCCTATGAAATATAGAACTATATTATATGGAAATAATAGGAAAAAAAATAGAAATTACTAAAAAATATATATAAACTTACAGTCCTAACATGTCAAGGCTATAAATGGTAATTGGCCCCTTTCATAACAGTATGCAAATTTCATTTGTTTGTGCTGTGAAGTTTATTGGCAAGTCTTAACCTTTTGGCACAGGCAGCTTGGATTTGGATCCAAAGCCTTTCAATGTAATAAGACATTAATTAACTTTTGTTTTGTCTCTGACTTTGAGTAATAGTAATTTGCTTAGCTTTTTAATAAACATTACCTGGCTCTTTGGTTTTCTCAATGGTAATTAATTAATTTATTTATTCATCTGTTTTACAATGACAATGCTTTTTTTTTCTTCTTTTCTTCTTAATTTTTGTTCATAATGAGAGATAAAATTCTATCATGAAAAAGAGACTAGCTCTTTCATGGTTATACAAAATATTCTTTCTCAGATGATTTGAGTGAGTTGAAGTTTGCATTGTATGTACAAAAGATGCTCAAAAAGTAATAATACACTAATAGTTTATAACAAAATGCCAATGCAGAAGAGACATAACATGCAGTTCCTTGGATGTCCACTGGGGGTTGGCTCCAAAAGTGAGTCAATCACCAGAGAGCCCTTTACATCTTTACAACAGAAATAAACATGTTTACAGCCTAGTACAAAAAAAAAAAAAAAAAAAAAACTGTTTTGGTCTTCATAGTTAGATTTCCCATTTATGAAAACTGTGAGAGGAAGAATTCTTATGTAACTGATCAGTTAAAATTATATTAAGCCATAGAGTTATGCATGGCTTCAGCTAAGAGAAATTGTTGTAGTTTAACTAAAGCAAGAAATGTAGGTAATGAGGAGAAATGTAGAAATGAGTCCCAATCAAAGGCAAAGTGATATTAGCATATAAAGGACATATAAACATTAGCTGATTTAGCTAAGCTAGCTAGCTTGTGGTAGCTGAGGTAATTAGGCATGTCTGAACCAATAGCCGGGCTCTGTTCGCTTCACCCATTTGTCCATTTAAAGAATAACCGGGATTTAGGCTCCTTCAAAGATGGCGACGACTAGCGCTCCTACCATTAAGTTTCAAAACCTCTGGAAGACGTCATGGAGGGTTTGTCCAGTTCTTATAATCTATAGTTTTTTCCTTGCTTTTGTAAAGGGTGCCAATAGTTCTAAAGCTGAAAGTAAATTTAGACGTGATATTGTTATTTTTCCTCATTTACCTTATAAATCCTGATTATGAAATGATAAATTCATCCATCCATTTATTTTCTATACCACCACTCCTGTGTAAGGGGGGTGGGGGGCAGGGGGGGGGTGACCTGGAGCCTATTTCAGGGAATTTGGGACGCAAGGCAGGGTACATCCTGGATGGTTTGCCAGCCTACTGCAGGGCACAAGTACACAATCTCACACCCAATCACACACTATGGGCAATTTGGAAATGCCAAACTGTGGGGGGGAAAACCAATTTGTCTTACCCATCACTTTCTCCTAGCTATGCTTACCACTCCTGCACAGAACTAAAAATATGGCATGTGCCCCGCCCATACTGTATATCCATGCTACTACTCCAATTGACTTTTAGATTTATGTTTAGGTAATGTGAAGGGTTCATTTAACAGTCGACTATTGGGTTGACGAACAATGTTAAATCAATGTGTCAAAAACTGCTACCAGCGTTAAAGCAATAGTGATTATAGCCTGATAACATTAAAAACATGCCACAAAGTTCTGCCAGGATGTCTAGAAATGTTACCTACAATCAAACTGCATTATGTTTTTGCAGTGCTACAGTACAACCATTTAAAACTATAAGTACGATATATTGAGAAAGTAGTGCAGACTGGGAAACCATAAAATTCTCCTAGTGGTAGGAAATTCTGACAAGGTAGCAGAGAAATGATAGCACATGGGAACACTTAGAGGAAACCCATTAATCACTGGAGGAACATTCAAACTCCACGTTCATAGGACCGGAGGCGAAATTCAAACCCCAACCCTGGAGGTGCTGAGGCCTAACCTCTACTGTGCCACCCTGTTTTTGCCAACGCCACCATGATATTGCCAATCTGAAATCTTAAAGTACAGTACATGTACATTGTGACTATACGTGATAATAAGTCATTATGTACAGTGTTACTTGTACATTAATAAATCACTTGAAAATGATTCGGTTCAATCCAAACTAAAACAGCATTATAAAAGTTTCAGACACCATTATTTCTACAGAGCCTGAGACCAAATGTAGGTCAATACCGACATCGCTGCGTATCTGGGGATAGATAGACTTGTTTACGCAGGGTTAGTAAAATGTTACGAGCCTGAAGGGTAAAAAAAAATAAAAATCTCTGCTGTATTTCAGCTTTGTCAGCCCAAACCAAACGCGCAAACTTTTCAGCTTTGTATTAGCGAATGATATATATCTTTCTGTAGCGGGTCATAGACTGCACTGTACAGTCTGTACACCAGAGACTTCAATTAGGAACAACGACTCTAAAACGACACTAGAATGAATCACCACTGTGTACTGTGAATATTAATAAGTCACTTAGTAACTCTTACCAACACTGCGCTCACTCTTTTGTAGTTTTGATGCGTTTCCCACAAGCACCACAGTGTTAATTGCAGTGTTAACTGCGTACACACACAAAACATCCCAAAATAGTGTGTATGTGCTATTACACATTTGCACATAATTATACAATCCTGTTAAAATGTCAAATTTTTAATTTAAATAATGAAAATAAACATTGACACACTGCGTCTAGAATTAAAACTTGAAATTATTGCAGTACAAATACTATGTATAATTTATATACAAGAAGCCAATGCGCTTTACTTAAAAATCATTCAGTGAAAATATCCTGAATAAACTCAAATTTCAAGAAGATTAAAAAAAAAAAAAAACTTTCTTGTATATTTCAAAGTAGTGTTGAAAACTATTTTTCCAGGTTTCCTGAACGACTTTTTTATCTCCCATTTTAAGTCCAGTCTCCGTACCTGTGGAGTATCAGAGGACTGGTTAGTTACGAATCATCCAAGGATTAAAAGAAACATCTTACTAAAAGCAGTGAGAAACAGGAGCAGATGATGAGAGATGATCAGGCTGGTGATTAGTTTACTGGTGATGCTGAATGCTGAGTGGTTGGAACAGACGAGAGGGGAAATGAGGTCACTGCTGAGGCTGTTACAAAAACAACCTGTATGTAAGTTGCACACTTTGTAGGCTGACTATACAGTATATATATAATCATGTGGAAAAGTCCTAGGCACCATATTTAGTACAAATTGTTATATGTTTATAATTCCTGCATTATTATGTACTGTACAAAACCACTCACTATTTTCAGACATACGGTACAGACAGTTGTTTTGTTTATAAAAGACAACAAATCTTTATCTAACGCTACTAATGGATTTCAAGCACAGAGTTTCCACAATAAATAATGACTGTTTTTTTTTTTTTTTACTTTTTATTTCATGTAGAAATGTTGTCAGAGATATTTTCTCATGCAATTTCTTTCTATGTGCCCCAAATGTTTGCACAGTACTTTAAGTAAAACAGTAAAACCGCTGTTAGTTTTTTTCCTCGATTTTCTCCCTTATTTAGGCGTGTCCAATTCCTCCCCGTCACTAGGGGGCTCCCACATTAAGGCTACTACTACCACTCAGCCGGGAGGGCGAAGACTATCACGCGTTTCCTCCGAACCATGTGACGCCAGCCGACTGCTCGCGCACTGTTGGGCCACCGTAACACACTCGGAGGACGGCGCTACCCGTCCTTCTGTTGCGTGAGCTCACAGACGCCCCTGATTGGCTGTAGAGCCGCGATTAATGTGGGAGCACTAAGTACCTCTCATCCCTCCCCTCTGAGAGAGCTCGGCCAATCAGCTCTCTCTAGACCTCCGGCTGCGAGAGGTTACAGCACCACCCGGGAATCGAACTAGCGATCTCCGGATGATAGGGCGAGAACTTTTACCACTGCGCCACTCGGAGGCCCCAGTCTTCAATCTTTAACGGCATGCAAAAGTTCTTCTATAACATTATTTTTAAATGAATTTCTTTATTAATTTTTAATGAATGTTTTTTTTTTGTATGTAATACAGCAGACATAATAAACATATATAACATTTGTCCTACAGATAATATGGCACCTTCTGTAAGACTTTTGGACAACTGTTGAAAGTTTGAAAGATAAGGCATCAATTTGAAAACTAATTATGCTTCCATTAAAACTTTTCTCTCTTGCTTCTTAGAAGTTTGTAGACTAATGTAGGCAATAATGTAAACACTAGTCTATTTACTGTAACATACTATTTTCCTTTCAGCATGTTGACTAGAACAGTTCGACTATAGTGACATGAGTTATAAAGATTCCACACCGCACTCTACTGTACATCCGGCCTCGGAGTCAATTTCTAATCAGTAGCTTGTATGAGCTAATATAATATAATATAATCATGAGACAAACAATTCATCTTAGAAAACAATTTGTATAAGCGAGCCATACGTGGCATTTTACACTGATTATCCTGTTCTAATCCCAAAGCCCATTTAGGATATTTGTTGGGGTGTCTGCTTAAGCATGGATATGAGTGTGTGTGTGTGTGTGTGTGTGTGTGTGTGTGTGTATGTGTGTGTGTCCTTCAGAAGCCTGGCACAGAAAGGCTTCTCTAAATGGCTGCACAGAAGGCCGGGCCGTGTGAGGGGTTAGGGACACGGCGAGAGGAGCACATGTCCTCCTCCCTGGAGAAGCCTTAGTCCTTTCTTGCAGTTTGGCATTTTTGGGTCACTTCTGATGCAGGAACAGTCCCAATGCCAATGGGAAGGACATTTGCAAAAACCAGGTACACAGAAACTCAGATGCGTTGCGGTTCAAAAGGGGAAAATATGGACCATCACTAGTGCTGGTGTGACCCATCATCAGGACATAACGCAACCGTCGTTTTAGATCTTAATGAATAACACCAGAGCGATTGTTATCGCGTACTGTGAGGCTAAAATTGTGTAACATCCATGTGTCTTTTTTAATTCAAGAGAAACACAGTATGTTATAAAAGATTCAGCTGAAGTATATTAAAGAAACATTATAACAGAAATCTATTTGACAGTAATGTCAGAGTTGCTGATTAATCAAATTAATCAACGCCTTCTGAACGATCGGGTTTCGGTAATGGCAAATCTCAAGAGCCTATGATTGGATAGTCACTGCAGTGATTAATATGGTTCAGCCGGCACCGAAGTAGGAAGATGTCCAGATCGTGGAAAAGTTCCTGATCCAGAAGTGCTCAAGGAAAGGATCAAGGAAAGAAAACAACTAAAGCGCGTGCTGAAATGACTGGGTTAAGAACTGTCTACAGTCATTGATTGACTTATTAAAACCTGGACGGATTGTGCTGGAACAGCAACTTCACTGACGAAATGTGGTTTCTTCAAAACCGTGAATGACTTTGGTGGCTCTTACGTGGAAGTCTAGTTATTGTGTCAAAAAGTGTACAAACATACCACAAAGCAAGTTCGACTTTATACCTTTTAGGAAGGCAAAGGAGATACCTCATTTTATACCCTACGGCTTTTTGTTTACTTGAGCATACTTTAACATTTGGACAGGGGCAGGGACCCTCAAGGACGACACGTGATGGTAGCGATGGTGCCTGGTGATGGTGGGTGATGATGGTTCTGCTGTCACTCGAAGTCTTAAGGAGTCTCTTAAATGACCAAGTTTATGATTTTAATTATTCATTCTTAAGCTTGTCATCCTGGCACACCTCTCCTCGATGCATGTTAATAAATGCTAATTATCCATATGTTCACGGCACATTTACATTCAGTGATGCCCACGGAAGTGCATAAAGGGACTCGTCATCTCTACCACTTTATAGAAGCCTATCCCAGGAGACTTAGGGCATGGGGCACAGTAGGGTACACCCTGGACTGGGTGCCAATCCATCGCAGGGCACACACACACACACACACACACACACACACACACACACACACACACACACACACACACACACACACACACACACACACACGCACACACGCTGACACAATCAAATAAACAATCTTCCTCACCTGGTTCAGGAGGGCAGGAACTGGGTGTCCGGCGATGGCCAGTTTGACAGTCGTCTCCCAAATCTGCGCGTCTTTGCTCCCCTGAGCCGTCACCATGAACTCTATAGGCTCGGACAGGTTCGTCACATCCTGCTCTGCGTACAGAGATCCATCTGGACGGACGCCGAATTTGGGGTCGCTGCTCTCGAAGCTGATCCTCTCATTCAGATGACAAGCGTCGAACTTGACTAAACAGGAGAAAACAGACGAAAATAAACAGGCGGATGATAATTGAGGAGGAGTGATGACTGTTTATGACTATGATTGCACAGATACAGAAAAAAAAAAAAGCAGATGGTCTTCTGACGTGCAGCCATGTAAACTTGGATCTTTTGATCTTCGTTGCTGCTGAAATGCACTGAAAACAGGATATGACGTCTTCGTCTTTGTCTGTTTGGACGGAAAAACTCATCGATGAGTCAGACTTGCTGAAGACGTTTTTCTCTTAACATTATTCTTAAGATGTAAATGATAACATCACCGGTTATAACTAATTTCTTGACAGAAATCTTTATCGTCTAACTGCGTAAAAAAGAGAGAGAGAGAGAGAGAGGCAGTGAAAGACAAAAAGAGATGAAGAGAGAAAGGGAGACGAGGACAGCGTTGGAAAAAATGGACAGGGAGGGCATTCGGCCATTATTCTTCAGGAATGGTTTGAGTTTTTAACACATTTGTAATCATTTTAATTGCCCACCACCTTTCTCACTTCTTCTCTCTCTCTCTCACACACACACACAAACAACAGATAAAGGGAGCTATGTACAATAACTAGCGTTCTTAATTGAGAACAATTAATTGAAACACTAAAATCAGGACCATGTTCCGATTCTGCACTTCGCCTGACACAATACACACTTGTGCAGTTCCTACGTTCACACTCGCAGGATGCGCACTGCTCTCGAGTCTCATTCGGGGTCATATGGACCATGTATCATGTGTGTGTGGTTGTGGGAAGGTGAGAACATTTTCTCGTTATAAACAGCAGATGGTCTCTTCATAAACATCTGAAATAAGTGTAAAAAAAAAAAAAAAAAGTTCCAGTTTTAATAACTTGCTTGTGTACATTTATATTCCTTTCTGCAATTTCTTCATTAATGTTAGGCTGATTTTGTTATTTCAAAATAAACAGTAGACAGCGATCAGCTACAGTATAACTTCAGTAAGATTGATTCCAATTATATACTGTAGTTGAAAGGATCGTGTCAGTCCGCCCGGCCCGCTCGAACAGCAAAGCCAATGCGGCACAGACCAGACCGTGTAAAAAAAAGTCAAGGCTGATCATGACTGAAAGGTATCATCAGAACACTCTGTGCATCACAACAGCTATAGTTACAAGGGCACCTGGAGGTGGGGAGGCAGTAAGTAAACGTTTTGTCACCGAAGTTGGGAGCAGAAAAAAAAACTGGGCAAAAGTAAAGGATTTGAGTTACTTTGACGGCTGGGTCACTGCACGTAATGTCAGATGTTCCCGAGCTACAGTGGTCAGGACATACCAAAAGTGATCCAAGGTAAAGAAAACCAGGGAACTGGCGACAGGGTCATGGATGGCCATGGCTCACTGATGCACATGGGGACTGAAGGCTGGCCCGTGTAGTAGTCCGATCCAAAGGGGTTATGGTTGAGGAAATGGTTAACGCTGGTTCCAAAAGAAACGTGTCAAAAAACACACACACAGTACTCAATATTAGACATAATATATATCTCACACTGGACACTTGCTTTTAGAAAGCACTGAAATCCAGTCTAGTGTAATGCTGCACTACAGTACTGCATCTTATAATGGATTCATTCAGCATCTTAAAAAAAAATAGCACTTGATCCAGCACATTTTGTATCCTGTATAAATTAAAACGCAAGACAGTTACGTCATATCCTCAGGTGTTCTTTTAAAATTCTTCAGTTCTTATACTGTAAAAGCTACTTATCATTACTTTTAGTACGGAATAAATTTTATCATTGCTTAAAATGCATCAATTATGACTTTATACAATATACTGTATAATGATCTAAATGAATACCTCCAGCATGAGCCATTGTGATTACATCAAACAGTCATGCAGTGGTACTGGACTGGACTGCTCCTGGCTCAAGCGTGTCCAAGCCCAGAATTTTGATAAATAACTCCTTTTTACAAGAACCACACAGACTCGTACAGTATAAAAATGTCCGACATGATGTTATTTCACTCTCAAATTCTGGCATGCTTGTTGCATCGACAGCAATAGATATGCAGATTAAGCCCAACATTTTCTCAATACAAAGACTTCAACAATGCTAAATATCTCCTTGCACGTAATGGTCTTCGTAAAGCAAACAGCTAACTGCATAGACAACCAGCACAGCCATCTGTCACAGGAAAATCAGCATAGATAGTGAAATGAAAGGCACGCATTTCCATCAAACAATTGAAGGCAATCAAAGGTCCTGTAAATAAGGCTAATTAGCGTTAATGGAACAGAGCTAATTGCAGTCACCGAGCCTGCCACATTTTCCCAAAGGAGAGCTAAGAGGACCTGGCTAAAAGTAGGAAAGCGTTTAGATGTGAAAAACAGACAGAGTCACCCTGCCCTGGTCATAGCATTGAGTGTTGGCATGGGAACAGTGGGACGTGCCTCGTGCAGAGGCATTTTATTCAGACACACTTTTCTATCTGTGCGCATAGACAAACTTTTTTCTCTATGCAGAACTGAGCTTCTGCATAGCAGTAATGTATTATAAATAAATTATATAAATTATATATTTTTGTATATTCTTTTTATATTTTATATACATTATATAAAGAAATTAAACATGACATGACGTCCTGTGCTGAGATGTACCCACAGAGGAATCGTTACGAGACCCCTGCATCTGCGGATTCTCCACTGGCATACCACAAGTATATGCACTTGGTCCTCCTCTGTTCTGCCTCTATGCTCGATCTCTTGGTATAGTCATATCCTCAGACAGATCCTATCACTGCTATGCAGATGACACACAACTCATTGTCTTCTACATTTCCACAGACACTCATATTTCCGCTCAGACCTCAGTATGCCTGGCTACCACCTTTTCCCAAAATATACGGTACGTGAAGCTTAAGCCCCACATCAGGGATAATCAACTGCCATTTTGTTTCCTATTAATAATCCAACACACTCATGTCAACGTCTCCTGTCCTTAATCAAAGGGATGTATCCATTCCTTGCTACATGGGCCTCAGGTCCTTGTTTAGTTGCTTGTCATTTCAATACTGGACAACTAGAACTAGATGACCAGCACTCATCACCCCTGCCTCTGATATTGCACTGAGGTGGTTTAAGGTGGAACTCCCCTGAATGTCCGAACAGCTGAATCATTGGTAGTCTTCAAACAAAGTCTAAAGACCTACAGTACTCTGCAAAAGTCTTGAGCCTCCCCCTCTTTTTTTCATACTAAGTTCAGTTGAATGAAGTAGATTCAATTAAAGAAATGAGACAGGCTTCAAAGGGCCTAAAGATACTTCTTAAATAAATTCCTTGTTTATGTAACAACTTCAGCAGCGACCTCATTTCTCCTCTCGTCTGTTCCAACCACTCAGCATTCAGCATCAGCAGTATAACTAATCACCAGCCTGATCATCTGTCATCATCTGCACCTGTTTCTCACTGGTTCATGCCTTAAGTTAGATGTTTTTTTTTTTTTTTCAATGCTCGAATGATCCGTAGGTCACTGTGTGGCTTAACAAGCAAAAAACATTTATTTGAAACTGTTCAGGTACAGGGACTGGACTGAAAATGAGAGCCAAAGCCTGGAGAAATATTCAACACTATATTCAAAATACAAGACAGTCTGGCTCTTTGGAAGCAAAATATGAAGAAATGAGGGGGAATAAATGCAGTGCTTCCATGCAAAATTAAGTATCTACTGTACATGCTATGGTACATGGTAGATAGCACTGTGGCATAGAGATTAAACACTGTGGTCCTTCATCTCCAGGATCAGAGTTCAATTCCCTCGTTGGGTTTCGTCCAAAGATTAGACAAATTAGGATTCCCAAATGTTTCCTTGATGTGTTTGTGTGTGTGGGTATGTACAGGTATACCCTGTAATGGATTGGCACCCTGTCAAGTTTGTACACCCGCTTGTGCCTTAGGTCTCCTAGAATAGGCTCTGTGACCCGGTACAGGATAAGCGGTATAGAAAAAGAACGAATGAATTAAAATTCGTTCCAGATACGAATCAATGATATGGTATTCTTAATATAGCATGCTTTTTGTTTAATTATGATGATGTGATGTGGAACATCTGCCACACGGGTCTCTGTGAACGAGACGTTAGTGTAGAGCAAATTAAAGCTGGCACTATTGTCAGAGCTGTTATTAATTTTTTTTAATTACTTTTTTAAAAATCAACATCTTCTGACCAATCAGGTCTGAGACTGTGGTATAAAGGGAAAAAAAAAAAAAAAACTTCCATTTTACCACCCTTGCCTGGATCTGAGATTGAAACAGACAAAAAGCTTTATGGGCATTTCAAAGTCTGACAGGTTCTACTGCAGTGCTGTGAGAGAGGTGCCAAGTAGAATGAGGAAAAGAGAACATGGTAGAAAGAACACAACTGGCAGCCACTCCATTCACACTCAGCTGGATGTGCATTTGACTTCTGAAATCTTTTCTCCCTGTTTCTCTCCTGCCATTCTTCTACCCTTACCTGCACAAGGAATTAAGGCAGAAGAAGGATGCAGGTGATTTGTTTTCTCTGCAGGAGCTGAATGTTAGCGAACAGTCGGGAAAGTTAAAAAAAAAAAAAAAAACTTGCTTCTGTGTTATTTTTCCCTGCAAATGTAGACGAAGAACTGTCTGAGCAAAACACACTTCACAACTACAAAATAGATATAAAAAAGAGGTTCTTACTGTAGGCAAGTACCAGGTACCAGTACTGCAAAGGGGTAACATGAATAGTCTGGGTAGCAGAGTTAGTGTGCACTGCTTCCAGGGTCTCAAGCTTGGTTCTTGTTATGGAGTTCTGCATGTTTTCCTGATGTCCACCCCAGTTTCTGTTGGATACTCTGGGCCAAAAAGAAGCTACTGGGTGTGTTAGATACTCTAAATCACTCTGTTGATAAGGATGAGTCGTGCACTTCGTCTTGTACTTGAGCTCGATCTTGAGAAACTGACCTGAATATGTCTTGGGCACTAATCTTGCAAAATATAGTCTTAGTCTTGAATAAGGACTCATTTGCAACAGAAAGTTTAATCTAGAAAATAATAACCTAATAACTGGGACAGTGAAAACATAAAGCCAACTAATTCAGTCTAGATAAGGATTTAATGATCTTATTTGGTCTAAAAAAAGATTTAATAGTCTGGTCTTGATTTTGACTTTTTGAACTTTTATTTGGCCATTTAATTTTTACTTCGCTTTGACGCTCTTAAAAAATAGTCTTGATTCCATATCGACTAGTCCTGGTCTTGAACTTGGACTTGGTCTTGCCTACAGCCAAGGTTACTGCTTTCTAAAAAATGGTTCTACTTTCACTGGCTAAAATGTTCTTGTCACTGGACTCAGACAGTTGGACCCTATGAAAGATTTGGAATTATGAACTTGAACAAACCCATGAACATCTTTTAAGCAGCGCTCCACTGTGACATGATAGACGCCCTTGTCTAGCAACCAGAACAGAAATTTGTACAAATGAAAATTCTAAGCTTACAAAGCACCCTAAAAACCAAGGCTCAATGGAAGTTTCGACTAAGTCAGGTTCTGTTAAGAGATGCCATGATTAAATTTGGAGAGACCCTACTGTAGATTCACACTAGAAATGTACTGGACATCCATTAAAAGTAAGCTATTAATTTTGGCTTCCTTTTGGGCGGAAAATAAACCCCTGGACAGTGCACACCCACAAGTGACAATGGTCTGGGCGGAGTCCTCAGTCCTACGATGGTTCTGCTGACCTAACCTACCTGTAGGTCTGAGGACCCGGACCAACATGATGGTGCCATGTCCGAGCAGAGAGACAGAGCTCTCATCAACCACCCGAAGCTCAATGAGAGAACTTGGGAGACCGCAACACATGCAATGTCACACACTTCCCCTTGTGCCCCAAGCGTTCTGATACTTATGACAACATCTGTCATGCTCAGCAAAGCATAGAGTTCTTTTGATGGCATTACGTTCTCCCTGGTGCTGTGATTAATCGGAGCATACACGAGGAAATCTGTCCACTCGTTCTCATCCCACCGCTGCCTTCCTTTTCTTACCACTCATGGCTTAACGTCTGACAATACCCCGATGGCCGCACAACAAGAATGTAATCCATTACAACTCTGTCGCAAATCAGTGGCAGCGTTCTGGCACCGAATAAAGGTCTCGCTCTGTCCTACAACTGCATTTCAGAATGAGATCTTGGCCTGTGTTTAAAGGCTGCTGCTGGGTGGTGTGGAGGTTAAAAGAGGCTACCAACACAGAAACTGCCAAGCGGCAGGATCCGGTGCCAGAGCTTGACACCAACACCACCCTCTGTTTGCTTTAATTAAATTTAAACACCTTTTCCCACACTAGACTAGGAGGATTGGGTAACGTGAGAAAGGATGGGGTTCAAACACAGGACATTGTGTTTGCTTAGCGTTTTCTTTCATATCATCACAATTTGTCTCCTAAAATGCCTTAGGAGAAATAAAATGAGATTTTTTTTTTCATATTAAAAGAGTCAGAAATGGCCAGAAAGCATCGGGCATTGACGGGGTCACAAGTACTTTGGCTCTACACTGTATATCAAGATCAAACCTTTTTCTGTCTATTTTTCATAGGCTTGAGTGTTGAGCTGGACAGTAAAGGCTAGGGGGTACTGCCTCGACTAAACAGACAGGAGTCGAACCCTGTGTGGTCTTGTGTGTACAGGATTCAGTGTGTTCTGTTCACCACGGTGGTAAAAACGTCAGATCTAGGCCTCCGAGTGGCGCAGTGTAAAACTGCTCGCCCTATCATCCGGAGATCGCCAGTTCGATTCCCGGGTGATGTTGTAACCTCTCGCAGCCGGAGGTCTAGAGAGAGCTGATTGGCCGAGCTCTCTCAGAGGGGAGGGATGAGAGGTACTTAGTGCTCCCACATTAATCACGGCTCCACAGCCAGTCAGGGGCGTCTGTGAGCTCGCGCAATGGAGGGAACGGATATCGCTGTCCCCCGAGTGTGTTACGCCGCCCCCAACGGTGCGCGAGCGAGCAGTTCGAAAAAGATGCGGTCGGCTGGCGTCACGTGGTTCGGAGGAAACACGTGATAGTCGTCTGCCCTCCCGACTGAGTGGTAGTAGTAGCCTTAATGTGGGAGCCCCCTAGTGACGGGGAGGAATTGGACACGACTAAATTAGGGAGAAAATCGGGGAAAAATCCCCCCCAAAAAAAGTCAGATCTTTATACTCACTCAAACTAGTAGGGCATTACCTGCTGTACCTGCTCATCAACAAGTGCTGCTCACTGGATGCTTGTTGTTTTTTTTTTTTGCACTCATTCTGATTCTTTACTCAGCCTGCATAATGTAATGCACTGCCCTGCTGCTCCATGTGTGTATGAATGGATGCCTTTCCTGGTTTCCTGTTCTTAGGCATCTTATGACGTTAGAGCCCTTTCCTCATGTTAATAAGTGATGATGCAACAAGCAAGAAAAGGTCATTAAGAAAGCTATAAACTTTGCTTTTCATGATGAACCGTAATGTTTATTGCCTCCAAGGCCGTCATGTATATTTTTCTCCTGCAAAAACCTCGAGGTCATCTGCATAATCTTGTTTATAAGGACGAGACGAGCTGAGCCTAGAGGCTGTGTGAGCTGTTATCTTATAGGACAACACAGTAACTCCAGGCTGCCTAAAGCTACAACACCTCCGCTCGAGGATGTTTACATGGAGCGCACATGCCTGTGAATGGTGATGAGATGGGCTACAGGGAGGTGAGCTCGTGTGCGTGGGAGAGATGTCTGTATCTGTGCAACAACAATTCTGTTATATTACTACTATTTTATATAGGCCACGACTAAATGCTCACTTTCGCTCTTTATATACAGTATATATATACAGCAGACCGAAACTCTTAATATTCTTATAGACAAATCACATAAATTGATTGTACATGTATTATGTATTATGTAAGCTATATCAGATTACTCTCTCATTCAATCATTCTCTATAGCATGTATCTTGGAGGTATCTCGGAGGGTTGGAGGAGGCCTGGAGCCTATCCCAGGGTACTCAGGGCCAGGGTGCATCCTTAATGGTCATCACAGGGCACAAACATGCACTCGCCCACTCACACATTATGGGCAATAAGCCTAACCTGCATGTCAGGAAACCCTGAGTGCCCCAGAGGAAACCCAACACACACACACACACACACAGACCTGAAACAGGACACGAACCCTCCACCCTGAGGGTGAGAAGCCACAGTAAAAACCACTACGCCACCATGCTGTCCAATATAAAATTACATATAAAAGAAAAGTAAAAAATAGCATTTTACGAAATTGCAACTGAACTTGTGTTAAAATCTGCCCACAGGTCCTACTGTATGTGTAAAAATAAAAAATATATATATCATCTGTGGAATTAAATAATAATAATAATAATAATAATAATAATAATAATAATAATAATTCCTTCTTGTACTTCCGTCTTATTATCTTTTGGGAGAAGCTGTGTCCTTCCCGGTCAAAAGAAAAACTTTCTGGTTGAATAAAAGTAACTAAGTCAGAATTTGCCAGGGATATGAATAATTTCGGGCATGCCTGTATATATACACACACACATATGGCCAAAAAACATACAAAAAAAGTAAAATATGTAAAACTTGCATGAAAAAATTATTGAATATTTTGTAAAAAAAAAAAAAAAATAATAATAATAATAATAAAAATTATTTAAAAAAATAATAATAATAATAAAAAAGAATAATACAATATTAATAATAAATAATAATAATAAATAAATAAATAAATAAATAAACACATAAAAAGAAATAGATTATGTGCTGAAATTGTGTAAATAAATGCATTGCACAAAAATCAAATAAGAAGAAATTAGTCATGGAAATTTTTTTTAAACGAAATGAATTATGCGTAAAAAATTAATCATGCACAGAGTTATCAGCAGTCATCAGTATCGGATGATCTTTGATTTGTTATCTGTTTTCGGCCTATCAGCAAATAGGTTGGCACACACCACTGGCAGTGGCTGATGGTTTTTATTGTTGTTGTTTTGTGCTGGTTAATTGTCTGACTGGGACACCGGTAACCCACCCAGCAGCAGCTTTAAGAAAGATCCAATAGCTGGAACTGTAATATAACAAAAACAGCCCCCTTTGCCACGGCATACTTAGCATGATATACTTAGTAAGAGCCCCGGGATAGCGGATTTGCATAAAGAGCCAATAACTCGCTTGTGTAGGGATTTCCACTCTGTAACTTTATTGAAAAAAAAAAAAAAAAAAGTCTGTCTGAAGGAGTCCAGTCTCCGCAGTGCTACATACATTCACTCTGTCATACATGACTGGAATACAGAACACAACAATCACTGCCTACACCTTTCTATACGGACTATAAGAACATATTGTGTAGGAAATACAGTATTGGCCCAGAATTTCACAATCGGTGCATCCTTAGGAAATGAGAAAAATAAACTTAATAATTTGATGAAAAACAATAAATAAATTGAACCTAACTGAACTGTGTAAAAAGTGAAAATAAATAATTCATGTGAAAAGAATTGCATGAAAAAAAATACTGTAACGCACTAATCGTTAATTAAAAAAACATTAAACCGAATGAACTGTATTAAAAAAAAAAGAATCATATGAAAAAATAATGCTTATTAAAAATGGCATCTCTGGACTGTAAAAGTTCAGTCATAGTGAGCGTCTCAGCAGGAGGCAGGTTTAATAAACACCCCAGTGTGGCGAACAGCTCCCTCCAGAGAGTGTTTCTCAGAAGATAATCAACTGTTAATTTGCTTTCCTTCTCTTCATCACCTTCTAACATCGTATCTTCCCACTCTTATGCTGATGCAGAGCATCTGCTATTTATTATTTTTAACTATTATTTGTCCCAATTTTTTCATTTTTATCTTTCATTTTTTTCCCCCATACACAAAGTATTGTAACTGTTCGGTGAAAATATAATTAAATGTTGACACAAACCTTATTCCGTAAAAGCGACTCAGAGCTTCCACTTTAATTCACCTAATTGTACTTTCTTGAAATTCACATCTTCTAACTATACTCGCACGTTCGATTCGCACGTTGCTCAATCAAGACAGGCCATTCCCATTCCGTCTGCTTCGCGCGACCTCATTTTACCGGCATCTGGATGCCGAATTGGAACAGCGCTCCTATTTCAGGGCTTGCGACTCACGTCCGAAAGTTATGTCAATATTTATGCAGGGAAATTTGTGTTTATTTTCTTAAGTAGAACAGTCTGAGACAGGGTTTGTCAATAGTGTCTAGACAAGCGGAGATAAACAAAGGTTGCAGATCAAGGGAAGGTACAAAAAAAATATATATATATATATCCGGAATAGAAAATACAGATCGGAGAACATTTTATGCTGTCAAATGTAAGTCAGTGAAAGCTAAAAGCAAGAGATGAATTAATACAAGAATGAAGGATTTAGAAATAATGAAATGCACGGCCAATAAGAGTCTAATATTCTGACTGTCGTATTTCAGAAGAGGGCTGCATTAAGTAGACTTGAAATGACTGAAACTGGGTTAGGAAACCTTCAACCCTTTATCATAACCTGGAAGAATAGTGCTGAATGTGATCAGAAAAAAAAAAATCATGAATGGAGATGACTTAAACGCATGGTGAAAATCTACCAGTAAAAACCAGAGCTACAGTACATACGTTTAATAGTGAGAGTAAAAGCATTTCCATACACACACACATGATGTGATGAGAACACACAAGATTGAGACTAAACAGCTGTGTGTCCATTGGGAAACTCCTTGTTTTTGGAGCAGGTTGACCCTATTCCAGAGCAAAGGCCGCGCCAAGGTAAGAAGGGAAGCGCATGAAACGATGCACCCATCATGCATAGCGCATGATACAAGCCTGTGGAGGCAGCTGATGAGCTGAATGTACTGAATGTCCAGGGTATCACATATGTGGAGTTTTTCTTCTCTGATGGCACAGGTATATTCCAGGACTCAAATTGAGAAAGAGCGGTTTTGGGAGCATGAGGCATAATTTTTTTTTTTCTTTCTTTTTTTTTTTTTTTTTTATTTAGTCGTGTTCAATTCCTCCCCGTCACTAGGGGGCTCCCACATTAAGGTTACTACTACCACTCTGTCTGGAGGGCCAAAGACTATCAAATGTTTCCTCCGAACCACAAATTGTCTGTAATGTGTGAGTGCTTGTACCCTATGCAGGGTGTACCCTGCCCTTTTGCCCCGGAGAGCATAAGGTATATAGAGAGAGTGGGAATAACAATATGGCTTCCCCACATTACTTAGCAGTTTGCAGGAACGCACCTGATCCATATCGCCCTGAATAATGCCATGCCCTGTTTCTGTTACCTTCCAAGGCATGTGTAACTCGACATTGATTGGGGCTGCTGGAGAATAAGGAGAGTGTCTCAGCCATTTACTCATAGCAAATCAAAAACACATGGCAGCTTGATGAAGTAGGACTGCATCGATTCGAACCTTCCACCTTGCATGCTGAACAATACCGAGCAGATTAGTTTCATCCTGAGGTCCTGATTTCAATCTTTCCTTGTGGTCTCAGCGAAGATTACACCATGTTACCACCAAAGGTGAAAGGTGTAGGTCATAGTGATCCAAAAACATCTGAGGAACGTCTAGAATTTATATTATGCCAAAAAACTCATTTCCATTAACTTACCATCCGACTCAATTATGACAGCCACGCTCTTTCTATAGATTTGTATCCTATCATTATCATTTCATGATACAATGATGATGATGATGATGATGATGATCATCATCATCATCATCATTATGCCACAGCTTCAATTTAACTGGATGACTCACAGGTTTGAGAGTCCAGTCATTCACTCGAGCTACTGTATGATCCCATTTACTCCAATCCAGAACATTTATTCTCTCCAATTCAGACGGTTTGAATATTTCCCAGAAGGCCCTCAGACAGCACAGGAGCACTAGAGGGCCAGAATATCAGGCTTTTGATATGGACGATTACCGGATGTTGATGGACAGATCATTCAAGTAAAGAGAGAAAGAGATATGAGCTCATGTTTTAAATTATTCATATACGATTCGATTACAGACCGCAGAAAAGACGACGCAGGAGAGAGACAGAAAGATGGTAAAGATTAGCGTTACGCTAGCAAACACGGCCCACTGCAGGTAGACTTCTCGTCCTTTGTTCATGACTTACTGGATTTAAACGTTCTTATGCATCACATGGTTTTTCTGGAAGTCACTCAAGGCTCACATTTTAGACTCCGTCCACAATCCAAAGACATGCTGATTAGTTTGCACTAATAGGTGTTTGCAAATTGTTCTCTGTTGTATGCGTGTGCTTGTATGCCCTGCGATGGAAGTCCCGAGTCCCGTGGTAACCTCGGCATACAGAATGAGTGTTAATAGGGCTGTCGGCCATTATCCAGGTCTTTCCCATTTTGAGTATGGTAGTCCCGAGTCCTTTCAGAGCTTTTCCCCGACAACCACCTTGAATCTAAATGATCAGTTAATTATCACTCCATTCAGGGTCTAAAACAAGATTTTTCTTCTTTTTTTTCTTCTTCTATAGTTAATGGTTCCCTTAATGAGTAAAAAGGAAGCACTAGAGTGCTGCTCCATACACACAAGGGGTTTTAATTAAAAGAGCAAGACTTACTACGTCGTACGACCTTCTGCAAGGTAAGTCTGTAAATCCAAACGCAAATATGATTCAAGCAACAAAGACGGCATATAAAAAAGAATCGAGACCTCGAAAACAGGCGACAAGACGAAAATATATACAAACAACTTTCGAAACCGAAGTGAACAAATCGATATTTCCTTAAAAAAGCGCTGCGGCGGAGAAGCGTTCAATATTAACGACGCACCTTTCAAAACCGAATCCATATCTGTACCCACACGATTATCTTCTGCGGCAGTGACAGTCTGGGTCTTTTCAGGAATATCTATTAATATAGAACCTATTTCATGCAAAACAGCATTTCCTACCATCTCCTTTTTAGCGTGTTTGATCTGCCTTCCTGAACCATGAAGATGTTCCACTCTGTCAAGAAGAAAAGATCTGAGAGCTCATTTAACCAGAATCTAGATGAGGCCCTTCTTCTTAAAGTCACCGTGTGTCAAGAATGAAGATGAAACTTGGAGCCGTGGGGGAAATAAATATATAAAACAAATTTAAGGTAAAAAAAAAATAAAATAAAAAAATCTGGTTAAATGGTACAGCCTTTCAGAACATAGGGGATTTGGCAATAAAAGGACAAGTTAGTGTTGAGATGATTTATGAGATTGAGGTGGGAATTGGAGCTTTCATGGCATCCAGCATGCACGTGTAAACCCACGTGTAAAGACACTGATAAGTCACGATCGAAATAATCTTCTTCGAAACCATGTGCAGCAGCTGCTCCGGTCTTTCCTTTGGGAGGTTCGTTGTTGTCCTACATTATAAAAACACAAAAGGTGAGTCGTCTCCATTCACAACTAGCCTGTTATCATTCTCAGACTCGCAACCGACTGTGAAACAAGGACTCGCAAAGGTCAGACGTCCATGTCAGCGTGGGCAGCACATGCCCACCTTCTCCTCTTTACCTCTGCTTGCTTTCGTCTCTTTCATTAGCTCATTGATCAGAGAACTAACCTCAGGAACAATGTATTTCCTCCGTTCGAACAGATCAGTTTCTCTAATCGTTAGAATTTTTGCCCCTTATTGCATATTTTCTCTTTTTCAGATCATTCTCTGTAAACCCTTGAGATGGTTGTGTGTGAAAATCCCAGTAGATCAGCAGTTTCAGAAATACTCAGACCAGCCCGTCTGGCGCCAACAACCGTGCCTCGTTCAAAGTCACTTAAATCATCTTTCCTCCCCATTCTGATGCTCGGTTTAAACTTCAGCAGTCTTGTCTTGACCACGTCTACATGCCTGAATGCATTGAGATGCTTGCCATGTGATTGGCTTATTAGATATTGCATTAAAACTGCATAAATTGTGTATATATCCTTTTGACGATCCTAATGTAAGGGCCATTTGTTATAATTGTCTTGCCAAACTTCTTCCTATTGCCTAGGTTCATAGTTACCAGCTACTAATAGAAAGAAACACCTACGTTGCTTTTAGAATTTTCAAGTTGCAAGGGGATTTTCTGCGCAAAAAGCCCTCATCAAGTCTTTATTTGATTTGACGACATTCTGACTGGGTCATTCCAAAACTTTGAGCTTCGTTTGAAGTCATTCCTTTGTTGGCTTGGATTTGCGCTTTTAGTTGTTATGTATCTTCATCTTCAGCTATCTAACTGAGGTTTGCAGGGTTTATGCTGAAACACATTGGTATTTGGGGATATGCAAGATTCCATTTTGACTTGAGTCAAAGGAGCCCCACAGCATGATGCTGCCACCACCACGCTTCACCATTGGCATAGTGTTCTTTGTTTTTGTACCATTTACTTTACATTCAAGCATTTGACAGACACCTTTATCCAGACATTTTATCTCATTATACATCTGAGCAGTTGAGGGTTAAGAGCCTTGCTCAAGTGGCAACTTGGTGATCATGAGGTTCGAACCTTAGCAAATTCCGAACCATAGTTCAATGCCTTAACCACTGAGCTACGCCTGACCAGTGTACCAGATATTTTAGAACTATGTACAAAAAGATCTACCTTGGTCTCATCAGACCATTAAACATTATTTGCCAAATGGTTCTTGGACTACATAAAAATATAGACTACATTGTATTTTGTTTTGTGCAAGATGAGAAACCTTACCACCATACCCATATCCTGGAGTGCAAGAGACTGCTGTCAAATGCAGTGAGTGTTAAACGGAGAGACGTGGCATTTTAGGCGTCGCTAAGTAATCCCAGTAACCCACTCCTCAATGTCATTCTAGAATGCATCAGTGTGCACGACATCATGCTAAATCTTCCTGAAACTTTCTTAGTGCGTTCAGCTACCATGAAGTGGGAAAATCCATTAGCCATGATTGCTGCTTTGGCAGTGGAGCCATTAGAGAGAGCTAAGTGAAATCCTGTTTGAATTAGATTGACATTTGCTAAGGTCGTCTGAACTGAAAAAGGCAAGTAATACCAGATACACATAATGCCTTTATACGCATATCTAATATATTTAAGCTTTGAATTGCAGTAAAAAAAAAAAAAAAAAAATCCATGGTTAAAGTGATATTGTAAATGAACATAACTTACTGTCAGCAGGTTTACCTGGTAATTACTGTAAAAATATTTTCTTTATATTATATTTCTTATGTTTGGAGTTCTGTTACTATTATGACACCGATTATTTCTTTTATTGATTATTGATTATAACTTACATTAAGCAGCTATAAACAATCAGTCCTTCACCAGTCTCTCTCTCTCTCTATTTAAATCAATAAGATGAAACAATGCAGCTTGTCAAGTTTAGAGGTCAGCTGCTTAATCTAACAATTTTTGTCATTTTTTAATTATCGGCGTGAGCATATTAAGCCGATTATCCAGAATTATCTACAGGCAGCCCGGTAATGTTGAACCAAAAACAGTAAAAGTTCTACTACTATTTTTTACTATTGTTTTACTACTTTGCTTTTACATACTCCCTTTAAAAAAACAGTATTTGGTGTGACGACGCTTTGAGGATGCTTTACTCTGCGTTCACACCGAACGCGGCGAGAGCGTCAAAGGACACCTGTCGCCGTTCGTCGCCGCGCTTCGCCGCTCTGACGTAGACCGAACGCCTTTCTTGTACTTAAAGGGGCCGCAAAGCAATCAAGCTTGTTGATCTTATGGAGACCAAAATGTGGAAGATAACAAGAAATTGATTCATAGAAAGAACTGTATTGTAGAAATAAACAAATTATAAGCCATTCGTATGGTGTGGCTTCTGTTCATTGTGAATTGCTAGTCTAATTTAATATATATATTTTTTATTATATTATTTTTCTTATTATTATAACATTAGAATCACTTACTAGACTTTGTTTTTAATTAAAATAACATTAATAATTAATAAACACCCGCTATCGCAATAATCAACCTCTCCTCCATTTTGCTTGGGAACTAATGTCGCCGGAACAAAAGTTACCGGACTGCGTCCCGCGGAATCCTCCCAAGCGGAGGACCTCCATTTTAATTGGTTGCCGCTCAACCGCGTCATAGTTCATTACCCTAAAGTTGAGCTGATTTCAACTCTCTTCGCCGCTCTCGCCGCCCCGCGCCGCCGGCTCCCATTGAAAATGAATGAGTTCCGGCGTCTTTGACGCTCTCGCCGCGTTCGGTGTGAACGCAGGGTTAGTCTCAGGTACAGTTGGTGCAGTTTTATAATAAAATTAGTGACTAAGTTCTACTGAGCTTCCTGCAGAATCACTTCTCCATTGATTGTTGCCCCTGCTTCTTTCTGGCTTGCAAAACCCAGCAGCCTCCATTTTGTTTTTTGTCTTTCGTGTTCTCATATAATATTTTTTCTTGCTTACAAATATTTTCATGTAACTTTTCATTTTGTGGTGAAATACTGATATTTGAAAATCAGAAATTCTTAACCCAATTACATTCTACACATGCTGTAAATACTATGTAATGATATTATTTATATATTTCTTTTTTAATTCTATTATACTAGCGTTAGCACCCGTCAGTGATGGGAAAAGAGTTTGTTTACGTGTAGAGGTGTTTGTTTACATTGAGCAAGTAGCTTATTTTAAAGTAGATAATAAAGTCATATTAAAAAAAAAATCTCTATCAAAGTTTATACTAAATGCTATGGATATAAAACTGTACAGTGCTAATTGCGCTAGCAGGACTAGCATGCATAGCTAATATGAGCTACTGTAAATGCTAGCTAACATTAGGTGCTAGTAAATGTTAAACGCACATGTTAGCTTATATTTTTCAGTTGCAGCTATATATGATTTATGTGGTTTATGTCCATATTTACAGTATGTTAATAAAAAGAGGAACAATTGGTAACAATTGGCGCTTTCTTCAGTAAACATCCAAAATGAAGAGAACTGCTTCCTGGATGGTTACTGCTAGCTATCTGTCAGACGAGGATCAGCCGACCTTACTCACTAGCAAGGACAGAAAAATATTACAGCACAAATGACATACTAACATTTTTTTTAAATAACTGCTGTCTTAAATGAATGTTTATTTAAGTTTTTAAGCAATTTTGAGGTTTATTCAAGCATTATCATACTGATGAATATTCAACATACCAGCACAACCTCAAGTGTGATGTTGCTTTTATACAAAGAGTTCCACAAACCTTCATTACCAACAGATTATTTTATTTATTTATTTATTTTTCACCAGTTGTTTTGTCATGCAAACCCATCCTCCCGCAACCGCCGGAACTAACGAGACAGTCCTGTAAATCTCCTAAGTTTCTCTTTATATTTCCACTTATTCCGCTTTAGAATATCAGGTTACAGGGTTAAATCCCAAACAGCGCTAAATGGAAAGCTAATGCACCAAGGACAGTAGGGAGCAGACATACCGAAGTGTGCCCTTGATCAGAAGTTATAGAACGATTTGGAATTCAGCCTTGTGTTAAAAGATTGTTCGCTTTGTACCTTTTTTATTTATTTTTTTTAATATATTTTTTTAGCTATAATAAAAGAACATTAATGGTTCAGAGCAACTTCGAAGCAATTATTAATGAGACAAAATGTTTGTTTTTCTAAGATGCCAATGTGATCAGATGTGTTTTCTTCCTGAAAGTGCTTACGGTATGTGTGACTGGTTTTTAAGGTGGGTTTTGGCAGGCAGTTGCTCTCTCCTCAGTACTGCGGGCTGTACAGACCTACTAGTGTGATACATACAGTTAAACATTTCAGGGCTGTTACCAATCCATTATCAGCAATTTTTGATCGCCTCTCATCCAATTAGATTCCTCGGTCAGAACTAACTGTTGGATCCTTGTTGTTATTAAACTGTTATATTTGATCAGATGGATGAAAAAAAAAAAAAAACAGGCCAAAACTATCAGGCAATTACTAATAAAATATATATTTTTTAAAAGGCCATAAGCTGCCATGATTTCTAAAGCTAGACACTGGCAATAAAAAAAAAAACTCACAGCGGTTGAGCTTCAGTCATGCTAACAAGAAACGGTACCATGCTGGAAAACTTTCAATTTTATTTCTGACTAAAACAAAACAGATTTAACCTGGAGAGTCTATTGAAAACGTTAAATGGATAAAATATAAATGCATGTTTGATTCTTTATGCTGTGCATCCATCATACGAGTCCCTGGAGGGTGTTGATATAGAAATGATAATGTATTAAAACTGTGCACTAATATATAAACTGCATTTGGAACTACTGTCAGCGCTACATTTACAGATAATGAATCAACCTTCAAACTAATCACACACATTTAAACTCTGAAGAGATTAGAGATTTTTTTTCACCTTGTAAATTTAAACACTTTGTGCAAATTTGATTCAAACACTTTATTATCAAAGCAGAAGCTAAAATCCTCTTTGTCTAATCCTATCTTAAACCCCATCTAATAATTTCGTCTGGTTTTAAGCACATGGCCTTGCGGCAGTTTGGATTATAACGGTCTGCACTGGAACACAGTGGGAGCCCGTTTTCGACTGTGCTATAATCTATCTTCAAAATCCTTGCAATTATTAAAGGGTATTTCACACAAATGTCAAGATGCCTGTCAGTGAAAGCGTAAGTGACATTTTGTTGTGTATTTAAGGCTTTTTCATTTATAATGCAAGGCCTAATCAATGATCTTTTTACACACACACACACACACACACACACACACACACACACACACACACACACACACACAGGGGAGAAAGAATGATTAAATCCATTATTCTTTGACTATACCGAATAAAGAAACAATGGATCCGACGTTGAGCGCCCACTCCAGACCTGACAGGCATGAGAAAGTAAGGGAAGAAAGAGAGAGATCTATTTTGCTAGGGGTATAGCCAAAAATCAAAGGTGTTGGAAGGAAATCAAAAGAAGACGACTCCAGGTGATGCACGTAGCCAACATATTAATGCTGCAATTCCGTTTTAATGAATTTCTAAAAGAAAGCAACCTGTATAATGCAGTTCTCTTTAAATTTGGGGGTTAACATATAAAAAAAAGATAAAAAAAAGAAGGTTTTGATGTTTCTGTACATTCTGCATTATTAATTTTTTTTTGTTTGTTTAACTGCTAAATTCATATTCAGTCGGTGACACAGCAGTTGTGAAAATTGATTATGCAAGAAAAGTGACTAGAGTCATATCTGGAGACAGTTTATGCAGCGGCCTAAATTGATTTTCTTTATCATTTGGATTAAAAAATGACACTTGCTTTCGCTTCATCCTTCAGAAACTTTCTTGAGTAGAAGCGTTCAAGATAGCATTGTAAAAAAACTTGAATTAACTGTAAAAAAATGTATATGATATAAATATCAAATAAAAATATTAAACACTAGCTAGAAATAGTTTAAGGTTAAAGCTAAAAAAAAAAAAAAACCTGATCAGCTTTAATGTACAGTAATCAGTGATATTATATTATTTCCGGTTGAAGCCCATGTACATGTCTGCCTGTCTTTCTATACAGCAGAACTCTCTGCAAAACTTATTACTACAAAGAAATCAAATTTTGCAAGGCTGATTATCTTACTCCTTGTTTGCGCCAAGTTGTACACTCCCCGTTAAAAGTCGATTATTACATACGATTATGACATACAACATTTCTAATTACAAGTTATAAAAATGACAAAATCTATGTAAATAAAGGAAAAGTTTTGTCTGTACATTAGTTAGAATTCGCTCTTTCAATGATATCTTTACATTTCATACATTGGAGGACCCGAAAGCAGTAACAGAAAATTTCCTATCCGTGTGTCTGTACGTCTGTGTGCCTGTATGTCTGTCCAGCCAGCATTTGTTACAGCATCGCACCAATCTGGCTGGACAGAATTGAAATTTTGACAGCCCTTTGCATTAATAAATGCACCTGAATTAACCTGCACCATAAGTGAAATCAAAATGTTGAATAAAAGCGATGTTATGAACAGTTATATGCCGGATACTAATAAGCTACTTGCTCAATGTAAACAAACTATATATGTAATAATATCATTACATAGAATTTACAGCATGTGCAGAATGTACTTGTAAACTGACAGGTATAAAAATCTAAAAATATAGGAGGGTATGACGGCAGCAGTACGATTGGAACATGAAGCATGTAATGAAATGATGTGTGTTAGCAGCAGGACTCTTGAATAGTGCTTAAGCCTGTAATTGGGTCAGAGGTCTAAATACCAGTGTGTTTCAATTTCAGTGTTCTCATACACACTCTCGACTCGACTGATGATGAAAGCGTTCTTTAACGGTGAACTCTATCGATTCAAACTGACGAGCATAACGCCGAGAGGAAAAAAGCGCACTGGTTTAATGTCCTGTATATACTACAGGAGGAGTATTTTTATGTGTATCTTTTCAGGGATTTTGTCATTCCGTATTTATTTGATGCATCAAGTAGAGATTATGGCTTCATCCACCTTGCAGGAACTCAATCTTGAGCTCTAATGACTATTAATATTCGCAGTTATGTTGAACAAATATGTTGGTCATTTACTATAATACCAACCTAATTTTTATTCTGCTAACAGGAAGTAGGCGTATTCGACTTAAATGAAGCAAAGTTGTTAGTTTCCAGAAACTACTGGAACAGATACTGTAAATAACATCCAGAAATAAACAAGACTGTTGCATCAGGTTCATGACTAGTTGAGGTGGCGATGTACTCCGACACAATTCTGCACGATCATTTATATAATACTGAGACAGCAGCGCCTCGGGAAGGAGCTTGTTTTACCTGACTTGCACCTTTCAGTTAATCAAACAGTTACCGTGATATTCATTTATTTACAGTGCAGTGAAAAGGTATTTGCCCTCTTACTGTTTTTATTTTTTCATTTTTTTGGCAGATTTGTCACATTTACATGATTGAGGTCATCAAACTAATTTGAATATTACATAAAGATAACTCGGCTAAATACAAAATGCAGTTTTTAAATTATAATTTTATTTATTAAGGGAAAAACGCTGTCTAAACCTACCTGGCCCTATGTGACAAAAGTAATCCTCCCTCCACCGCTTTGCTAAATCAGAAATGAACTGTGACTTTTTTTTTTTTGTTGTTGTTGTTTTTTGTGATTGTTAAACATCACTTGCCATACCAAGCCCTGATTACTGCCAGAGCGGTTGAATCAAGAAAGCACTTAAATAGAACCTGTCTGACAAAGTGAAACATGCTAAAAGATCTTAAAAAAACAAATATTTTGCTGTGATCTAAAGAAATTTCAAAAAAGATAAGAACAAAGTAATGAACATGTATCAGTTTGGAAAGGGTTACAAAGCCATTTCTAAGGCTTTGGGACTCCGGCAAACCACAGTAATAACTGTACCAACAGTCAAACATGGTGGTGGTAGCATGATGGTCTCGTTCAGGACGTGGACGACTTGCATAATTGATGGAACTATGTATTCTGCGCTCTATCAGAAAATCCTGAAGGAGAATTTCCGGCCATCAGTGCGTGACCTCAAGCTTAAGCGAACTTGGGTTGTGCAGCAGGACAACAAGTCCACTTCTGAATGGCTCAGAAAACAAAATGAATGTTTTGGAGTGGCCTAGTCCAAGTCTTAAAACCCGACTGAGATGTTGTGGGATGACCTTAAACAGGCCGTTCATGCTCGAAAACCCTACACTGTGGCTGAATTTAAACAATTCTGCAAAGTAGAGCGGGCCAAAATTCCTCCACAGAGACTCATCACACTTGATAGTAGTTAAAATTTGTTTGATGATATAAATCATTTAAGTGTCAGATATGTGACAGATATGCAAAAAAAAAAAAAAAAAACAACAACAACAAAAAACAGGAAGGGGGAAGATCCTTTTTTTTTTTTATGGCACTGTACTTATTTATTTATTTTTCTGCTCTGAACAAAGAGAACATTTCCAACAGTACAGCTTAAAAATAAATTAGTATTTAAACAACACTGAGGCACTGCAATCACTACTTATGCAAATTTATGTGCAGGATCCATTGGTTGTCATGAGTTACTCTAATCTCGAAGCTAATGGCATTTTAATGCGACTTTCAATCACGTACACACTCCAAAATGAAGATGAACAGAATGTGTTCTTGTGTAAGAGTGAAGCTGAGCCTCGTAATTGACACTGGTTCCGACCGAGACGCTGTACATCATGTACATGTTTAGTTTTTGTGATAACGTCGTTATGTCACGCTCGTCAGATCTGATTATCTGAAGTGACGAATCAAGTTAACGTTTCACTGACGGCTTTCATTACGTCCTCATTATATTATCCTTCATTAGCCGGCAAAGTACATATGTACAGATAGATGATTCGTCCTATTTGTATTTAGTGTAACTGTAGCGCCAGGTCTCGTCTAAGTGATCTGTATTAAAAAAAAAATGTACGAGAAAAAAAAGAGCAAGTAGCGCCGAAGAGGAACGTCGACTGTGTAATAAAAGAAGAATTAGAAATGAATTAACGAGTGAAGTGCAGCAGGAGCTTTGAATTATAGGGCAGAGAAAATAAAAAACACATGCAGGTACAATAGCGAAATGAGATCCGTAGAGGCAAAAACACTGCACTAATCATCAAAGAAAGAAGGAGACATTCAACCGTGTCTGTTATACTGTGCCGCTAAACACACACAACAGCCTGTTTTATAAGAAAGAGCAAAACAGAAATCAGCCAAATTGTGATCAGACAAACAAAATGTATCACAGAGTTCAAACCTCTTACATTTACTTAAAGCACTGAAACTCATTAAAGGTCCGCTATTTCCCTTTGTTTCACTCGTCTTCCGGACGCAACGTTTCAGTGTCTATGGAAATGAGCCACTGTAGTGCCGAGCCGCATCCCTTCTGCTGAGAACAAGCCGTGGGCGGGGTCGCGGATTATATGAGGTCACATTAGGGGGGGAGGGGGGGGTTTAATTGGATTGTTACAAGAATTAAACAAAAGGTAATTTTTGATTAAAAATTTTTTTTTTTCTTTAGGGATTTTTTTTTTGTACAAATACACTGAATGACTAAAAAGTGAATTTTGCATAACAGGTGGCCTTTAAATAGTGTGATTATTTTAACTTCTTTCAGATTAAAAAAAATACATTTGTTTATGTACAAAAATATAGCTTAGTGCACACACACACACACACACACACACACACACATACTGTAAATGACATATACATGAACATATGCATATAAACATTCAGCTCAGTTTCACACACACATCCTGTATACACACACTCACGGCTCCCTTGGAGTGAGGATCTCAATGGAGCAGTTAGTCATTAGCACTCTATCCTGCACACGCCAGAACGTACAGCATATGCTGTTCATCTCCCATATCCCACACTGCTTGCCGCTCTCTCTCTCTCTCTCTCTCTCTCATACACAAACACTGCCAAACTGTTGTGTCACTTCTGTTCATCTATACATATAATAATAATAATAATAATAATAATAATAATAATATATAATAAAACTGCAAAGTTGGAGTGTTTGTACGTGCATTGACGAGATTTGTGAAAAAATAAGATAGTAATAGAAGTAACAGAACACATCGAGATGGTTTGCAGAATTTTTGCCTGTCTGTTTGTCGGTTTGTTTGTGCACGGATGACGTAAAAACTAATGAACGAATTTTAATGGGGCTTTCACTGGTGTATTTGACCGAGCTTGAGGTAACATACAGGCTTTGTTTCATCGCAATCGGCCTGCGGGAAGAGAAGATACGCTATTTTGAAATTTAAATGGAAATGTCCTTGAAGAAAAAAAAAAATCTCAAATTTCAGGTGAAAGTGCAATTGAAATCTACTTAATAAACACGACCTTCATTCTGCACACTTAGCGGTAACGCAAAAATTCGAACGAAGTCGAGGCCACATGTAGTTGTACAATATATTGAGTCTCTAAAAGTCCATCGTCTCCTTATTGGAACCAGGTTCAGACTTCCGTTGTTGTAGTCGATATGCCTCAAGGGTCCGTGTGTGGTGTGTAGATGCATTTCAGCTCAAATCGGTTGTAAAGTGGGCGGGTGGGACTACAGCTTGAAAGGTCCCAGGTTCAAACCCTGCAACTACCAAGCTGGCACTGCCGGTCCCTTGAGCACAGCCCTTAACCCTCAAATACTCAGATATATAATGAGATAAAAAACGGATACGGCCGTCTGCCAGATTGGCTGGTTGAGTTTCTCTAGTCATCATGTTAGCTTGAAGCACCTGTCTATCTGACTTACGATGAACAAGCCATGGTCAAAGTCACTGAAATCCACATTTTCCTCCGTATTAGATATTAGATGTTAAAAAAGAAATCGAGTCTTGACCTATATTGCTAAATGCTCTATAAAAAAAATTGAGGTTCAGGTCTTCCTATAATGCGTGTGTGTTTTCTCTCTTTGTACGACTGTGTGTTCCCCCCCAAGTGTGTTAAAGCCGAGCTCTCCTCTTATTTCTGATTAACTGTATCGTTCTCGTGTAATCACGCTCTCTGGAGACGTGTACAGCTTGCTCTGTACGTAACCCTGAAGTCTGCGCCGTCGCTTTGTCGGAGTCATTACCTACGCAATTAGCATCTCTAATAGCAAATCATCCTCCAACCACAGGGAAGTATTACGCCGGAAAATGTCAAGTCGTGCTACCGTAAGCGAGGACGCGATTATGTTTGGGAAGGATGACGCATCTGCTGTGATGTAAAGGTCACTAAGGCGAGGCTGTTAACACACCTCATGTACACCCATTTCACCAGGATGCATCCTCGCAGTCTTTCTTTTTATTTTTTATTTTGTCTCCAGGGACTGGGGAGCGGGTGGATGAATTGCAAATTACCGCCGTGGGTTTCACAGGGAAATGCTACTTATATGCAAGAGCGGTCGGCTTTCATCAGGTGCTCTCGGGTTTAAACAAACAAACAAAAAAAAAACACCACCAACACCAAAAAAAGATTTTAAATAAGTGTCCGTCGGCTGGTTTTAGCAAAATGAAAACAAGACTGAGTTATGAAGACAACAATATGTGTTTTATTATGTATTTGTGAAGTGTAATGGGAGCAATACTGTCAGAAGTGCAGCACAAGAAGCGACTAAACTGACGAGGTATTTCACAGGGTTTCACCAATACGGTCACATGGCTGAGTGATTCTGTAGAAAGACAAGGCGTTTTGTAACATTAGCGCTTTGAAAGGATCTCCTGTTATTAGCATGTCCCCGAAGACACGATCACGAAAAGGCTTGTGTTGACACCATGCGAAGACCTACCATGACTCGACACTTACTCTACACAGTGCTCTAGACTTTACTCTGTTGTGAGATGTTGCGCAACACTTTGGCAGCGTAAGGATCCATGTGTAAGTGTTCTTTTTTTTAATTTTATTTTTTTTACAGATTTCAGCAAACAAGGTGAAACTCCAGGCATAAGGAGACAAAAGGTCAAAAACATGATGGGTGAAATACCCAAATACTGGCCCAAAAACAAGGTTGCACGCTCTCTGACCGCCTTTAGCTTTGATTACGGTGCTCAGTGAAGTCATGTGTGAAAATGATTCCTCATGCTCCCTGTAAAACACTCTCACAATTTGAGTCCTGGATTATGCCTGTTCCATCAGGGAGGGAAAAAAAAAAGCTCCATAGATGTGATAACCTGCTCATTCAGTACATTCAGGTCGTCAGCTGACTTCATTTTATTGCCACATAATGTAGGATGCTTCAACAGTTTGCACTCTGCATGATGGCTGCATCGCTTCATGTAGCCCATCTGCTTTGAGGTTTGTTGTATTGTGGGTTCAGAGATGCTCGTCAACATACCTCTGTATGTAATGAGATGTTATTTGAGTTAATGTTGCCTTTCTATCAGCTCAAACTAGTCTGGCCGTTCTCCTCTGACTTCTGGCGTCACCCAAAGAACTTCCACTCACTGGATATTTTTCAGGTCAGTGTAAACCCTAGAGATGGTTGGGCTTAAAAATCCCAGTAGATCAGCAGTTTCCGAAATCCACAACCATGCCACGTTCAAAGTCACTTCAATAAACTTCAGCAGATCGTCTACCTTATTCCAATTGTTCTGCAAACAAAACCTTACCGTATATATGCTACAGTATATATTTGATCTATGAACGACAAATATGGCAGCACAGTGGCTTAGGGGTTAGCACTGTCGCCTTGCACCTCCAGGGTCAGGGTTCGATTCCCGCCTCGGGGTCTGTGTGCATGGAGTTTGCATGTTCCCCCCGCCATGCTTGGTGGGTTTCCTCAGACTATTCCGGTTTCCTCCCACAGTCCAAAGACATGCAGATGAGGCTAACTGGTGTCCCCAAATTTCCCGTAGCGTGGGAATGCGGGTACAAATGTTGTCTCGCGGTTGTAAAATGAGGATCAATACAATGGTCACCACTGGCCTCCACAGTCCCTAGTTGGACTACAGAGGTTCCAAGTTGGAAAGATGAGCATGGACTAGTGTAGCTCTAGCTCTAGACTACTGAACAGACGAACACTGAAGCAGAAATTAAGCTACATATTGCCTGATCATAAATATCCTTCTTTCAGTCAAACAGAATTTCAATTTCAATCTCTTTTTTTTGTCTTTTTTACTTTAACCATAATAATTTTCACCACGACAACAACTTCAGTGCTTAAATCATAACGCAAATGAACCGCAGGGTTTGTAATATTCAGTCATCATGTCCTGGGTGAGGATCTGGGGTGTGTATGTGAATAGATTGCTCAAGCATAAAGTGCTGAAATGGCGTGATGCGGAACGGCTAAGTGATTAACACGGTTGATAATTAGCCATGGCTGAAAGCACTGCTGATGTGCAACATTTCCAAGCCTGAAATGATAGCAGGACCCCAGGAAAAAAAAAAAGTTCATCCAGGTTCCCACTGTGTGCTTATGCTCCCAGGCAGGTGGCTACACTGTGAAATCCATTACTGCATCATGGCTTGGTGGGCGGATTATCTATTTTTTAAACCGCATTACGGTGATCAAAGGCTGCACCGCTCCTGACGCGGCTAGGTGACAGGTGTGTGTGCATAGCTCAAAGTTAGAGGACGATTATCGCTCACAGTACTCAAGATGCAGGATAATGAGATGCATGCATAAGCATGCGAAAACACACACGGTTGCTGAGAGTTCAAAACATGGTTAATGATCAGGCTTGACCTTTCATAGCCCCGCAGGATCGAGTGTCAGGATTGAGTAGACATCATCACACTCCGTAATGAGGTGGAGCGGCTTAATCTCGTATTAAAGCCCTGACACTAGAGAGACCTCTTCTTTTATCTGCTGGTCTATCTTCTGTCCTCTTTTCCCCATTGACCTAAGTGGGTAGAAAATGGCTATTGATTCCTGATGAGCAGGCTTTTCACGAGCCCATGATACGTCTGAAGGATCTCTTCACCTTGTAGATGGGACCCATCGACAAATTCTAAGAAGAGCCTTGAGAGGAACCTTGAGAGCCCCAAAAGAGATGAAACAGGAGAGGAAGTATCATTTCAAGAGGCGCTGTGTTTTTTTTTTTTTTCAGTTTATATGCAAAGCAGCTCCATTTTTATAATACTACATACTGCTTCTTCAAAAGATTTATTATACTGTCAAGTGACCCGTGTAAGACAGCCAATATTAGGTGACATTAAGCTAATTTGTACATCAAAACAAAAGAAACAAACATCCATCCTATCCAACCAGGAACCGCTGTAGTCCAGTTAGGGACCGTGGAGGCCAATAGTGACCATTGTATTATTCCCATTTCTTTATGACCGTGGTAGGACAACATTCACACACGCATTCACACACTATGGGAACGTCAATATAACATTTGGGGCCAGCTGTTATAGGAAAATAATCAACTATTGGGTGGAGTAATATGACTCGACCTGAAAGGGAGAAACCTCCCTTTGTCCCATCCCTCTAAGAATGCATGATTTATGGACCCTTAAGCCTTCATATGTCTTTTATAAATGTTTTGATTGTTTTTATAGTGATTATAGTGTTGGAAATTGGTAATATTGGTGATATTCTTTGGTGGCTGGAAAGGATTATCTGCATTTACATTATTACCTATGGGAACATGCATTTCGATATAGGAAATTTTGCCTTCAGAACTCGACTCTGGAACGGATACCATAAATACGTACACAGAGGTACCACTATGTATACGGTACATAACTACACATACTTGCCAATATTTTTTGAAGAGGACAAAAAAAAATATGTAGCTTTTCAAGTTATAAAGATACCTAAACGAGAAGTCTTCTCTCCTGGAGATTCTTTACTGGTTTTTCCCTTTTGTGTGTACAAAGCCAGTTCCAGAAGACAGAAGACATGGTACTGGCCTGGACAGAAGATATGATTCTGGCCTGGACAGAAGACATGGTTCTGGCCTGGACAGAAGACAGCGTTCTGGCCTGGACAGAAGACAGCGTTCTGGCCTGGACAGAAGACATGGTACTGACCTGGACAGAAGACATGGTACTGGCCTGGAAAGAATACATAATTCTGGCCTGGACAGAAGACATGGTACTGACCTGGACAGAAGACAGGGTACTGGCCTGGACAGAAGACATGGTACTGACCTGGACAGAAGACATGGTACTGGCCTGGAAAGAATACATAATTCTGGCCTGGACAGAAGACATGGTACTGACCTGGACAGAAGACAGGGTACTGGCCTGGACAGAAGACATGGTACTGACCTGGACAGAAGACATGGTACTGGCCTGGAAAGAATACATAATTCTGGCCTGGACAGAAGACATGGTACTGACCTGGACAGAAGACAGGGTACTGGCCTGGACAGAAGACATGGTACTGACCTGGACAGAAGACATGGTACTGGCCTGGAAAGAATACATAATTCTGGCCTGGACAGAAGACATGGTACTGACCTGGACAGAAGACAGGGTACTGGCCTGGACAGAAGACATGGTACTGACCTGGACAGAAGACATGGTACTGGCCTGGAAAGAATACATAATTCTGGCCTGGACAGAAGACATGGTACTGACCTGGACAGAAGACAGGGTACTGGCCTGGACAGAAGACATGGTACTGACCTGGACAGAAGACATGGTACTGGCCTGGAAAGAATACATAATTCTGGCCTGGACAGAAGACATGGTACTGACCTGGACAGAAGACAGGGTACTGGCCTGGACAGAAGACATGGTACTGACCTGGACAGAAGACATGGTACTGGCCTGGAAAGAATACATAATTCTGGCCTGGACAGAAGACATGGTACTGACCTGGACAGAAGACAGGGTACTGGCCTGGACAGAAGACATGGTACTGACCTGGACAGAAGACATGGTACTGGCCTGGAAAGAATACATAATTCTGGCCTGGACAGAAGACATGGTACTGACCTGGACAGAAGACAGGGTACTGGCCTGGACAGAAGACATGGTACTGACCTGGACAGAAGACATGGTACTGGCCTGGACAGAAGACATAATTCTGGCCTGGACAGAAGACATGGTACTGACCTGGACAGAAGACATGGTACTGGCCTGCACAGAGCCCTGACGTACTGAAAATCTTTGGTATGAACTGGAACGGTGACGTTTGATTGGGCAAATCCCCACAACCACACTCTAAAACCTAATGAAAAGCCTTTCCAGAAGAGTGTTGTTAAAGTTATTAACAACACAGGTGAAAGCTTATCCCTGTGATGTGACAGCAAAGGGGGTATTAAGCAGGGACGTATGGGTGTGGTGTACAAAAACAT
>JAAGKR010004187.1:45930-63430 GCA_011419295.1 Clarias macrocephalus
TAAATGTTTTGATTGTTTTTATAGTGATTATAGTGTTGGAAATTGGTAATATTGGTGATATTCTTTGGTGGCTGGAAAGGATTATCTGCATTTACATTATTACCTATGGGAACATGCATTTCGATATAGGAAATTTTGCCTTCAGAACTCGACTCCATAAGTAAGATACCATAAATACGTACACAGAGGTACCACTATGTATACGGTACATAACTACACATACTTGCCAATATTTTTGAAGAGGACAAAAAAAAAAATGCAGCTTTTCAAGTTATAAAGATACCTAAACGAGAAGTCTTCTCTCCTGGAGATTCTTTACTGGTTTTTCCCTTTTGTGTGTACAAAGCCAGTTCCAGAAGACAGAAGACATGGTTCTGGCCTGGACAGAAGACATGGTTCTGGCCTGGACAGAAGACATGGTTCTGGCCTGGACAGAAGACATGGTTCTGGCCTGGACAGAAGACATGGTTCTGGCCTGGACAGAAGACAGGGTACTGGCCTGGACAGAAGACATGGTACTGACCTGGACAGAAGACAGCGTTCTGGCCTGGACAGAAGACAGCGTTCTGGCCTGGACAGAAGACATGGTACTGACCTGGACACAAGACATGGTACTGGCCTGGAAAGAATACATAATTCTGGCCTGGACAGAAGACATGGTACTGGCCTGGACAGAAGACATAATTCTGGCCTGGACAGAAGACATGGTACTGGCCTGCACAGAGCCCTGACGTACTGAAAATCTTTGGTATGAACTGGAACGGTGACGTTTGATTGGGCAAATCCCCACAACCACACTCTAAAACCTAATGAAAAGCCTTTCCAGAAGAGTGTCGTTAAAGTTATTAACAACACAGGTGAAAGCTTATCCCTGTGATGTGACAGCAAAGGGGGTATTAAGCAGGGACGTATGGGTGTGGTGTACAAAAACATATGGCCATATAGTGCACTGTATAGTCTGTGATCACCACCGCTGTGCTAAGTGTGTTTATGCACTTCTTTATAATGACAGCAAGACAAGGGCATGATAGCATCAGCATCAGACCTCAAAAGAATGTAAGAAATAAATGAAAGACAGACTGGAAGAAAGGAGATACTTATGAAGACAGACAGGCCAAGGGCAAAAAGCAAAAGAGAAAAACAAGTAACCCACTGAAAGGGAGAGCGAAATCATCTCAGAGAAAAAGTGAACTGAACTCAATGTCTGTATCAAGAGGATCTGACTAATGTTCTGTACGTTCCTGTATAAACACATAAAGGTTACGAGAACTCCAATCTGCGTGTTAGTGTTTTTTATCATCCATGGGTCAGCGAGTGTAAGCCGAGCTCACGTATTTATCCAGCTCCATGACTACGGGCTGTTCTTTATATCAAGGTTGATATCTGCGCATTAATGTTACTCAACGACTCGTCATCTCTCCAGCGGAAACGAGGGCGTATGGTGATGCCTGATCACAGACCGGTGTGATTAAACGGCTTGATAAAGGAAGGAGGAATGTGACTAGGGTGTCTCGTGGCAGACGGAGCTTTAGCATTATCAAACCTAACAAGAACTGTTGAAAATGCGGAAAGGTTTCCAAAGGTGAAAGCTTATCCCTGTGATGTGACAGAATACGGCACAAATGTTTCATAGCATAGAACATGTAATACCTTAAGGGCACACCAACTCATAATCGAGACTGGTTTTGATCCCAAAGGCACCATAATAGGTATCAATTTATTAACAAGGTATTCTCTGCTTTAGATAATATGGAATCACTTGTTTATATGATACATGGAGTCGATCCCAAGGGACTTGGAGCACAACCTGGATGGGGTGCCAATTCGCCACAGACAGTGTTACACAAACTACAGGGAGTTTGAGAAAGCCAATTAGCCCGCTCAGCATGTTTTTGGGGAGCGGCACAATGGTTTAGTGGTTAGCACTGGCGCCTTGCACCTCCAGGGTCCGGGTTCAATTCCCGTCTCTGTGTGCAGGGGGTTTGCAAGTTCTCCCCGTGCTTGGTGGGTTTCCTCCAGGTACTCCGGTTTCCTCCTACAGTCCAAAAACATGTAGGTTAGATTAACTGGCATTCCCAAGTTGGCTGTAGTGTGTGAATGAGTGTGTGGCCTGCGATGGATTGGCACCCTGTCCAGGGTGTACCCCACCTTATGCCCTGAGTCTCCTGGGATAGGCTCCAGGTCCCCCGTGATCCTGAATACAGAATTGTTGTGTTGGACTGTGAAAGAAAACCGGAACGCTCAGAGGAAACCCATCAAGCATTGGCAGAACATACAAACTCCACACACACCAATCTGAGGTGGCTATAAAACCATTGACCCTGGAGTTTAGAAAGAATTTTTTACATGGGTCTGTGCTCTGGGTTAAGGTTAGCGGTTAAGGCTCCGGGTTATCGGTATCAGAAGGTCAGAGGTCAGCGCAGCCTCAGCACCGGCAAGTTTCCACTGTTGAGCCCATCAGCAAGGACCTTAATCCTTTCTGCTCCAGAGGTATTGTATCCTGGCTGACCATGAGCTCTGACCCCAGCTTCCTGACTAGGATATGCGAAAAAAAAGCATTTCACTGTGCTGTAAGGTCCATAGGGCAAATAAGTGAATCCTAATCTTACTTTTCATTCCTTCACCTTCAGTGAGCACTTTATTATCAGACACCAGTCCATCATAGACATAATAGTTTTAAACCAATATCAGTTTAAAACATGGACCTAATTTAGTAGTCCTTTTTCTTATATTCACCCAGAATCACTCTGGTGTGTGTGTGTGTGTTTGTCCCACTCTTTCCCTGAGTTCTACTTGCTTTGAACTCCAATGCGATTCCACATGGCCCAGAGCCTTCGCTTCCCCAAACCAGCTGTCTGGAGAATTAGAAAGAAGGGTACCGGCTCTGGAAAGCAGCTGCCGTGTCCTTTTACACGGATTGATTTTTCTAACGGCCGCTCAGATGTGAAAGTCGTTCATGCAGAGCAGGAAACTTTTCTCCTCTTCCTGGCCTTTTCCCTTTAATAGACTTCAGTCACATCCCGGAGTAAGGAATCAGGAATACCTTAATGGCCCATGCCTTTTTTTTTTCTTTTTTTTTTTCCAGTGGGTTTCTTCCAGGTTCCACCAATCCGTTTCCATCCCACCCCTAAAAATTTAAATAAATAAATAAATAAATAAAGGAAAGGAAAGAAGAAGGAAAAAAACCACACACATAAACTGACTTCTGTAAATCACACCAGCTCCGAGTACATGCTGGCTTGCGATGGACCGGCAACCCATCCAGGGTGCATTCCTGTTTCAGAATGAGTAAGAGATGGGAACCGCCAGGGAACACACAATACAATATCATCACGATACCCAGGTACCAATTCGATTTGTATCGTGAATCTGTAAATATCACAGTATTTCAGATTTCGTTAAATTTCGAAACAAGCCTTGTACATAATACGCTCGTACCGCACAGAACACTCTGCTGCCTGCCAAAGTGTGAATAGTTCAAAGTGCACCACCTGTAGGATCATAGAGGAACTGCAACATATCACTGCCTTAAAAGCGACGATATATAAATGAACAAATCATAATTAATTAAAAAAAAAAAACTGAGGTGATTTCCCCAATCTCCAACCACTACATTGTCATCTAGGGTACATTATTTGGCCGCTAGCCTACACCAGTGCATTATGGGATTTCTGAAGTGTAATGGAAATGTTTCATCATGCCAGTGAACTCTGCTGTAAAATGTCGGCGGGTGCAGCCTTAGACATGCTGTGCGTGCACGGTTTCCTCGCACCAAGCTGATTCTATGCAAATGTGTTTCATTACCATGGATTTTAGCACACGCACGCTAGTAGCGACTCCATGTTAAACCATCTGCTAGCCTGAACTGATTTGTACAGTATGTGGGTGTATGACAGGAAGCCTTATAGATCGCAGAATTCCTCGGACACGCGCGCAGAAAAGCCAACAGATGGACAATCTCCTGATTGAATAAGCAACTGATTGCAATTAAAGCTGGTGCCGTTGGTGCTTGATGATGAACTCTTTAACCTCTGTTTGAAAATATATACATAAACTATGCAGGAATTAATCTGGCGCACATGCCCTTGTTTTTCTGACCGTTGTGATTCATATTCCTGTCCATAGTGTCCCCAGGCAGCTCTCCGCTCTCCTCTTACAGCCAGCGTTTGACTGCATTTCCATCCTGTTATCTGAACATGACAGAGGCTGCTTGGTCATCACCCAGTCCTGGACACTGTGGGCATTTCAGCAGACAGCTGAGAGTGAATGCGGTACAATTAGTTGGACAGATATAGCTCTGCTGACACATGAATCCAAGTGTGCCGTCTTCTCTCCATCCGCCTCCTCTGGTCTTCCCCGCTGCAGAGTACAAACTTTTCCCTCTAATTGATCTAACCTGTTATATCTGTAATAAAGCACTGAGGTGCAGACGGATATGAAATACCTAACCAGATATTACTCATGATAAGTGAAAAACATTGATTTAAGCGATTAAAGATTTATACCACAGTCTGTCAATGTAATTGGTCATAATGTGACCTTTAATATGCGCTTAATGCATTATTATTTCTCAGCCGTATGACCTTTTAAGAGAAATCGCCCACAATGATCTAACGCAAGTAATTAACTTTAAACGTTCTGCTAATTGACATCCTACTGTAATAATAAACACATTTTTTATTCAATATTTAAAGCATTCTGCGAGGAAATATTTGTTGGACATTTATGTAAGGAGTCTCCGGTGTCAGAGACCAAACGTCTTCCACAGACCCACAAGTCTTCAAGACGGAGGAATTTGTTCCTTACTTTCCTTCTAGTGCTTTAACCTCCTGAGACCTGAACGTCCTCAAAAGAGTACATGACATTTCCTCCTAACTACATCGTCTACACACACTCACCGGACATGCCATTAGGTATCATGTCTTGCCAGTACTGGGTTGCAGGCGCTGGTACAAGCATTCTTTAGGGATTTCTGGTCCATATTGACATGATGGCTTCACGTGGTTGCTGCAGATTTGCCGGCTGCACATCCATGAGGTGACATCTCCCGTTCCACCACATCCCAAAGGTGGTCTATTGGATTGAGATGTGGTGACTGTGGAGGCCACTTGAATACAAGAAACCAGTTTGAGATGATTTTACCTTTTATCCAGGCATTCAAACCGCACCCAATTGGTACTAAGGGACCCAAGGTGTGCCAAGAAAACCGTTGAACCTTCGACACAAAACAGGAAGGATCCATACTTTCATGTTTCCATGTTTCAAATTCTGACCGTCAGAGCAGAAATCGAGACCCATCAGACCAGGTAACGACACTTGGTGTGATCCTCTGCTGGTGTGGCTGTATCTACTTCAAGATTCATCATGTTGTGCGTCTGAGATGTTCTTCAGCCTGCCTCTTTTGTAACGAGATGTTATTTGAGTTATGGTCGCCTTTCAATCAGATTGAACCAGTCTGGCCGATGACCTCTGGCATCAAAAAGGTCTTTTCACCGCATAGTCCATTATTTTCGAACGGGAAAACATCGGAATGCTGAAAAACACTGGAGTGAGGAAGGTTAGAGGATATTCTCTATCTCTATCCTATACCGCTGTCCTTGAAGCGAGTTTTCTTCTTTGTGGCGTAGTGGTGGAGTGTTCAGGAATGAAAAAAGAAGTTATTCTTCTGTCTAATATTTATAACTAGATTGATTACTTACTGCAGACTAACCGGCCGCTTCATGGTTGTTGGCGCCAGACAGGCTGGTTTGTGTTTTGGATAAGAATTGATAAACCACATGAAGGGTTATCAAGAGTTCAGTTTTGTAGTGGTGGTGTAACGGTGTTGGGGAGATGTTCCTTGGTACACTTTGGGCTCCTTAGTACCAACCAGTGGGAAAGTTGTTTAAAAAAAGAAAATCTGTCACGGCATGCGTCTGTGATGGGCCTCAACCTGTTGTTGCTCCTCGCTCACTCCGTAGGCTCCCTACGTAGGCATCCCCCCCTTCTGCAGGTGCGCGAAGGGGCGAGGCCGCCAGGTCGGGCCGGCTGGCGATAATTAATGTTCGCCTCATGTCCGAATGTCTGTGGTGCCGCCCGTGCACAAAGAGTTAACCCGTTACAACATCAAATGTAAAACTACAAAGCCTTCCGACGATCGATTACAGCGCATGCTGACGCGAAAACCGTGATTTTTACATGCATTTTTTATTCATTTTTAAACACGAACGTAATGTTATTGATATTACGCGTTACATTACTGTGTTATCAGGAAAAGTAATCATAATACAGTAACGTGTTACACAGTAATGTGTTATACCCAACTCGGGTACCAACTGAGCATCGCCTACCCGAGTATTGTTGCCAACCATGTCTATCCCTTTATCTCTATTTTCAATGTATTCTGAGTCTCAGTTCAGTTAAACAGGAAAAAAAAAAAAAACGTCTTAAAAAAAAAAAAAAAAAAAAGAGTCTGGTAATGTTAAGAGGTCCAGATTTCCCCCATCATGTCTTATATTTTCTGACAAGTCTACATGACACAACCTCTACGGAATAAGGTGGACCATCTGGCGGCTGCGTGTTGCCACTGTTTACTACAATTACCCTAAAATATGAATGAGATTTGAGAATGAGAATCAGGAACATAAGAGGAAAAAAAAAAAGTAAAAAATTTAGGAATATATAAAAACTGGTTAATATGAAAAATGTTGAAAATGATGTCGATTTTCATGCCGCTCTAGAAGAGGTTTGTTTATATGAATGTGTATGCCTGTGAGTCCTCGATAAAACTGAATCATTTGCTCTGTCTAAAATAAGGAGTTTAAAAAAGCATAATCAATATGCAGATTACAGATGAGGGCTCTAAAACCAGCACTGCACTTGTGACAATTACACCTCTGCCTTGCTTAGGTAGGGCCAATTAAATGGAGAGAGAGAGAAAGTGAGAGAGCGCAATCGAGAGAGAGAGAGAGAGCGAGAGAGAGACTTTCTACTCAATAATTAAGGTGTTTGACAGCTTAAGCGTGAGCATCATGTTAGCACTGCATGGAGAAAGATGAGGGCAGAATGCCAGCTTTAGCCCGCTTACATCGCATGCACCGCTCTGCCAAGTTTAGAACTGAAAATGAAACTTGAAAGGACGATAGGTAAAAAGAACTGAAATAATGTTCAGTTTAATCCGCTCCGGCTCTGTGAGAACCTCAATTCATGTTACACAATTCGTAAAGACTGCCCACTGTATACCAAGGTCATAGACAGACGTATTCATCTCTCTCTCTCTCTCTCTGTGTTTTTTTTTCTCCCTCTGCCTATCTTTCGGTCCATCTCAAATCTCTGAGCAGGTACAGTATTCCTCGGGAGACTGATACAAGAAAAGAAAAAAGAAAATAACAAGAAGGAATTTACATGACCTGAAATCAAATGGGAAACTGGACAGGAGTGTTGTGTGTATGCTGGACTTTTTGGTTGTCCTTTTCGACTGATCCAAACTGCGCATTTGACTTGACAAACCAGATGCACAGAGGCGGGAATCAGACCCCAATCCTGAAGGCGACAGTATATAATAATAATTTAAAAAAAAACACACACACAAGGATGAGGGTTCGGGTTCTGCCCCGGGTCTGTGTCCTTGGAGTTTGCATGTTCTTCCTGTGCTTGATGAGTTTCCTCCAATTTCTCCAATTTACTCTTACTGTACAAAGATATCCAGGATACGCTATCTGGCGTTTAGGGTAGTCGGTTATATCTGAAGTCGTCTATAACCAGATTTGGTGGCGGAAAAAATTTTGCACGTCTTTACAGTCTTGCACAGAGGCACACATCGCCTCCAACATTTTACAGAAAGCAATGCAAGCGCGGTCACTGTTATGTCCATCAAAGGCTACTTAACAAGGAGCTCTCCATGGACTGTATTCTCAACCCTAGCAGAGCCCCAATGTTTGCAGCGTTCCCTTGTGCTAGTGTGATATGTACAGCTTGACACTGCTAATGCTGCGTTATAACGTCAAAAACCACAGGGACCTAATTATTAGCCCGTATTTCCTTTATACTCCAGTTCGTTATATCTAAAGCTTTTTTTTTGCAGGTTTATGTGCGTATGTACGTCTGTGAAGAATTCCATTGCATCCGAGTTTGTTTTTTTTAACAGAATTATACTGTATTATTCCAAAAGAGGGGGAGTGCGGTGTGTGGGAGTGTGTATGTGCAGAGAGAGAGTGCACAAAGAGAGAGTGCATTGTCTGTGTATCCTGGCACAGTGTATTGGCCATCTTGAATTGTATCCTAATTAGACAGCACTGGCTTATGCTTTTTTTTTTTTTGTGCATCTAAACCTTAAGCTCCACTTAAATCCAGCTCCAAAGATCAGGATTAGATACGAGACTGTAAGTGTAGCATACTATTTAATCAGCTTGCATGAAAAGTAATGTATGTTAAAAGTTCTTATGACGATAAGATGGACAAATGTGTGTGTGAGTGTGTGTGTATACGCTATATGGTGTTATGTATAACACCACTATAAATAAGACCACACAATGTTTCTCTTGTCTCACTACATGACATCAAGACATTATACTCCGCAAACACTTTACCTTTTAATTCGATGTTTTCCGAGTCATGTTTTAACAAATCTGTACGTTAACGGAGGAAAAATAAAACATAAAGACCTGGCTGCTGTAAATCAAGCGAACACTTGTGTTATTTGATTATTTGATGTATTAATTCAGCTGTATTCATTTTGCAAAAACCTTGCCTCGGCATACAAAGCATTTTCAGCATACGAGTGAATCAACCGAGCGGAAACAAATTTACATAATTTTCTATGGGAAAATGTCTTCTGCTACACTAACTTTCCGAGAACGCATTAAGTTCGTCTGCTGCGGTACCACTGTATGAAGGTTGTACCGAAAGTCATGCAAAAGTTGGAATGACTGACGTAGCCCTTTGAAAATCCACTTTGTCGCAGTTGATGGTCTCCCATTGCATGACCTGGGTTCTTTAACCTTTTTCATCCATCTGTCAACAATGCCCTTGTCATCTCAGTAAATGTTCAGTAGTGCACCGGGGGACCATCGACTTTGACAAAGGGGATTTTCAAAGAAGACTTGAAAGTCAGGTTTTACGGTGGTACAAATGCATGGCTTGTGATGGAGACTATATTAAGTAGTACCTTTGTATACAGGAAGAGTTACTCTACCAACATGTGCAATTTTAACTGCCTATGCCAGTTAATAAAAAGTTAATAAAGAACCTATAACCACTTTTGCATTACTTTTGGTACAGCCCTTGACTAAGGATACAGCAGTGCCTCTACAGTTAGCGTATGCTGCTGCTAATTTGCTAACAAGGCTTAGACAAAATAGATTTTTCCCTTTATTAAAGTATGATTTATTTTAAATACATTTTAAAATGTAAATCAATTATATACTATAGTAAATCTTGTGCTGTAAGCTATACAATCTCTAAAAGCAGCGATCACCTCAAGCCCACAAGTAAAAATCTTTGAAACGCAACAAAGATTTTTAATACATTTTGACTTGAAAAATGAGCAAGTCCTGGATTACGAGTAGCGAGTATCATGTAGCACACATGCACTTCTTGTTTTGACGGCGAGCATCACGTGATCACAACTGATCACGCCATTGGACACCGTGCCCCACACACACACACACACACACACTAGATCGCTCCTACTTTTGCCTTCACAGACACACACACACACACACACACACATACACACACACACACACACACTCTTTTACTTTTTTTTAAAGGTAAAGTACAGGTTAATTTGTTTTCTTTTTACTTTATATATTGTATTAATAATTTGTAATAATGTATTGATTTTTTGGGGCTCTGGAACGAATAATTAGATTTTCCATTATTTCTTATGGGACAATTCAATTTGGTTTACGAGTGTTTTGAAATACGAGCCCGCTTCCGGAACGAATTATGTCCAAGGTCCCACTGTATTATTTAAATCATAGATTTAATATACCATCGTTCTGCATCTAAACTGCTGCTACAGAAGTTTCTAAATTCAGTTCAATATTTTCTACTCTAGACCTCCACGTCTTTGTGCTACTTCAAAGATTTTTCTTCTCTCTCTGTCGGACGTGTGAAAGCGTCGAGCTGGAAATTCACTTGGTGTGTAATATTCCCGCACGCCGCGCAGGAGGAAGAAGGAACGCTGAGGAATGTCATTGCTTTCAAACTGGACAAAACTTTCGCACACAGTGAGACAGCACTGGCCTTTAAACACTGCTGTTCCTTAAGATACCTGGAGACTCCCTCCTCCATCGAAGCCAACCCGCCTCATTCGTGCTTTTCCTCACATGTTCCTTTCTGCTCACTAACTCATACACGCTCACTCGCTTTCTCTCGTGCTCTGATTCTTGGGAACAAGCCGACATGGTCAGGAGTGAAATTTAAAATCTGTTCATGCTGTGAGATTGTTGTAAACCTAAAACTGGGCTAATTTTTTATACCATCTTCTCGTGAAAGTTTGTGACTATGTGTATCACCAGATGTACGTACAATCTGTTGCTCGATCCAGGCACTAATTAATACAAGTGTGCTATTTTTACATTTGCAGAATGGAAAACAAACAAAATATTAATCTGATCACTGAATTGACATATAAATGCAGTGTATTAAAAGCCCACATTTTGGCAACCCAAAATTATGCATTTCAACCGCTAGAGTAGTGACATGAAGTACATTTTAATTGTGCAGAGCTGTGCAAAAGTTTTCAGCCACCCCTGATTTGTTCCTATGAAATAAAAATAAATAATGTAGATTACATTAAGGAAATGTTTTTACTGCGACAGGCTGCAAAGTGCTTAAAGAAACAATTTCAAATTTCTAGAGCACTCATTCAATTTATAGGGCATATCGGCCAGCTCGACCTTCTACCTATGTTTTCCTTTAAGTTTCAGTCCTTTTTTTCCACCTTCCAAATTATAGGACAGAGTAACATAATCTGAAGGAAAGCGCTATCCACCCTGTTCCACATACATGACCTCGCTGTGATTGACAGAGCAGAGAGAGAGAATCCAGCCACTGAAACCTAACACCCCTCACAGATGTTCACAGATGCTGCAAAGATTTCACAAAACAATTCTCAGCCTTGTCCCAAACTCTTATTTGTGAATAAAAACACAGGGGCTTTTAAATTGCCTTACTCGCACTTGTCCACACCTTCGTCTCTGTCACAAGCTCGGACTCTGTCCTTTTCTCTCTAAACACATCACCACCATGACTGCAGGTGTGTACCAGGTGTTTTTTTATTTATTTTTCCTCCCCTCTAGGAGCCCTGGGGCTTTGCAGGTGGATCATACGCCTGTCCAGCAACAAACAAAGCTAAATGCATCGCTGCCTCAGTGCAGCCCTTTTGTGTCTCTCGCACACAAACGGACGGAAAATGTGTGTGCGTGTCCACAGAATGTGGATAAAGCAGACAGACCTTCATTACCTCCCGTTGGTGCTGTGCACACAAATTAACAGGTGCATTATCTCAACCCCGTGCACTTTCACAGATTTGTACGGACAATGAAAGACTCTCTCACACACACACACATACACACCGAAGGAGAGAGACCAATATTCATCAAAATCACAGCACTGGACTAATTAAAAAAGAGAAGCTGTGCAGAGCAATCCATGGCAAAACAGCCAATCGTGCAGAGTATGTAGTATTACTTACCTCGAGCAGAGGACAGCAGGGTACCTGAGAGAGAGAGAGAGAGAGAGAGAGATCAGTATAGCACAAGCAAACATCAACCAGGTTTCTCTTTAAGGTCTAACTCAAGCCAAAGGGATGTAACCTGATAAACCTGCCGAGCATGGGGAGAACATGCACACAGACTTAGGCGGGAACTGAACTCGGATCCTGGAGGGGCTCGGCAACAATGCTAACCACTAAGCCACCGTGCCGTGTTGCCGAAGGAACGCCAAATTTTTCTAATTGAAAAATATCACCCCTGATGTTCTTTGAAAGAGTAATCAAGTTTCAAAAACTTTATATAATGTATAATGCGAGAAAAAGGGCAATAATTTAATCATTGCTCTTAATGCATACACTAGCCTTCCAAGTTTACCTTTTAGTTTTTATATTTATTCACTCCATTTTCTTATAATATACATGTAAAGATCTATGTGTGTGTGTGTTTTTTTATATATATAAATTCTAGAATCTTGAAATAAGACCTATATGGTGGTTTTTCTTCTTTTTCAGTTAGTCTTTTAAAAAATGTTTCCAAGCCATCACTTTTTTACGAATTTATGGTGATTATTTTGGGAAGATGAAGCACAGTGTGTGTGTGTGTGTGTGTTGCGAGCTACAATTCTTCACTCTTGTTTTGCAAAGGCCATTTTCTCTGCTTTTAGGCAAAGAAAAAGGAATCAGACCAATTTCGCCACAGGTGCTTATTTGAACAGAACACAATGTACGTTCTCTGCTTGAAAATAGAGTCTGCCAGAACAGAAATGTCAGAAAAGCCGCATCTATGCTCCATGCCTTGACGTCAGCAGATAGCTACACTTGTCACCCAGAATGCCCGCATTGAATCTCCCTTCGGCTGTTCCCTTTTTAGGGGTCGCCACAGCAAATCATCTGCCTCCATCAAGCCCTATCCTCTGCATCCTCTCCACTCACACCAATAACTTCATGTCCTCTCTCCCTACATCCATAAATCTCCTCTTTGGTCTTCTTTCAGACCTCCTGCCTGGCAGTTCCAAACTAAGCATCCTTCTACCGATGTATACAATCTCCCCACTTAACATGTCCAAACCACCTCAATCTGGCATCTCTGACTTTATCTACAGAAGATCTAACATGGGTTCTGATGGACCGTCGGATGGACTCATTCTTGATCCTATCCATCCTTGTCACTTCCAAAGAGACCCTCATCTTCAGTTCTGCTACGTCCTGAGCAGATCACAGCATCGCTGGTCTCACCACTGTCTTGTACACCTTTCCATTTATTCTCACTGATGCTCTTTTAGCACATAACACGCCTGAGACTTTTCTCCACCCATTCCAACCTGCCTATACCCGCTTCTTCACTTCCTTTCCACACTCTCCCTTGCTCTGGACCATTGACCCTAAGTACTTAAAGTCCTGCAACTATTTTACCTCTGCTCCCTGTAGCCTCACCGTTCTACTTGGGTTCCTCTCATTCACACACATGTACTCTGTCTTGCTGCGGCTAACCCTCATTCCTCTGCTTTCCAGAGCGTACCTCCACCTCTCTAGTGTCTCCTCCACCTGTTCCCTGCTCTCGATACAAAGATATAATGTCATCCATTCAGGGAGACTCTTGTCTAACGATATCTGACATTCTGCCCATCACCCGAGCAAACAAGAAGGGGCTCAGAGCCGATCCTTGATGCAGACCCACCTCCACCTTGAACTCTTCTGTCACATTTACAGCACATCTCACCAGCTTGCATACATGTCCAGCACCACTCTAACATACTCCTCTGCCACTCTTGTCCACTTTTCCCTTTCCTAAAAATACTCAACTGAAAACTACACAACATTCTTCCTTAACTTCCACCACTTTGTCCTCTGCGCTGCCCTCGTCCTCTTCACGATCCTCCTAAGCTTCTAGCCTTGCTACCATTCAAAGGTAGCTCAGTGGTTAAGGTGTTGGAATGCTTATCAGAAGGTCCCTGATGCCACCGAGGTGCAATTTTGGGCTCTTGAGTAAGGTCCTTCACCCTCAACAGCTCAGATACAATCAGACGTTAAGCTGGCAGCCAGTCTTCGGAAGAAAGAAACGACGGATATCTCACCAGGTAGGAGAGAATCCGTCATCCAATGTGCAACAACAAAACCATATCTGTTACATAAGCCTGATATTCCAACCAATCATATTTCAGCATCCAGCATCTGCTCTGCTATAATCCAACATGGCTACTGCTATGCATTTCAGCTGTGCCGTAATGTTTCCGATATGAGAACAGCTATGAGAAATTAATCTTAATCCTAAACAGATGATTTCATTAACCTAACATTATAGTGTGTAATTCATTCTAATTATGTCCTAACGAGCAGCTGAGAAATGGCTACAATCTCAAAAATAGTGCAGCAGCACTTACGTATGTGTTCTAATACTCTTCAGCTCTGATGAACCATACGCTTAAGAAAAACAAAACAAGACTGGAGAGGAAATTCATTATTTACAGCACGCGTAGTTGTTTTCTGAATTTTGTTAATTATGTAAAAAAAAAATGCGTCAGGCTTTAATATTGCATATTTAGCCTTTGTTTTGACTAATTATCGCTAATGCAGGTGAAATCAACAAATATAATCATGTTGTCGTGCCGAGAGTTTACAAAGGAGAGACGAAGACGAAGTGGGAGAGGACGGAATCAGCCGGATTGAAAATTCGCTTGACGTATTGCGGGGGAGATGAGGCTGATTAAACAACAGGGCCATAAATGAAGCAACACTAAAGTATCTAGAATAGAATCAGCTCCTTGGTCCGACACTATTTCTGTGTTCTACTTCATCTCGTGTCACGGCCGTAATAGTCCTCTGTATTACAATACTTCCTGTTAGTATCCGGTTTTAAAATCCGCTTGTATTCGGCAGATCCAAGGTGCGTGCCAGACTGTTTTACGCCATCGCCGAGTGCTGTCAGGGACCTGTAACCGTGTGTGACTGAGCTAATGCCCTCGAAGTCCAACACGGTTCCATCTAAGCGCTCGGCGCCGCAAAGCGGACAGGAAAGGATTTCACGCTGTAGGCAGGGGCGATGCGGAAGTGCACTCGTAGCGATTTGTGTGATTTCTGTTCGTACACACACTCCAAACGCGGGGAACTCAGAGGCACAAACTCTCATATACACACACACACACACACACACTACACACACATAGACTCACACACAAACAGATTGTAAAGGTAATTCAATTTCCCCACAGCTGAGCCAAGTCCAAGTGATCTCCATCAAGTGCACAATCAGCCGCTGAGTCTGTGATTTTCCCAGCTGGGCTTTCATGAGTGTGTATGTGAGAGACAGAGAGAGAGAGAGAGAGAGAGAGAGAGAGAGAGAGAGAGAGAGAGAGGAGGACTGGGGACAAAAAATCTATAGTAAAAAGAAGGATCATATAAAAGTTATCACTGGTGCAGTGGAGAAAACGCTCATACTTTTAGGTTCTCTTAAACGTTATTTGGTTTTTGACCGGCAGTTCATTCATCATTTATTATTCTTCCAAATGTGATTAGAGAAGATCTGGACGCCTTTTGGTTTGGATTTCAACATTTAAAGTCTGGCGCGAAAGACTGAAAACGCTGAACAATACATCCAAATGTACCTAATTTATATTTTGATTCCGTGGTTTTATAGTTATGAATATATATTTGATGAGGTCATCTCATACGTGAAACATCATAAAACTTTGTCCAGTACAGCAATCTGATCAGAGTGTGATATTCACTAGGTGAGAAAGCATGTGGCAGACAGAACGGTCTGACAAATGGGAATTAGCCATCAGTGATGTGCCGGTCGCGAACGATGCGGCTCTTAGAGGATCCGCACAGGATTGACCAACTACAGTACGAGTCATTATGTGTGTGTGTGTGTGTGTGCGCGTGTGTGTGTGTGTGTGTGTGTGTGTGTGCACTGAGGAGGAGGGAGCGGGGCCGGGTTACAGACACAGCACACAGAGAAAATTCCTTCGAGAAAACAGACGAGGCGCTGGAAAAGGTGCGGAAATGAGTGACATCAGTAAAATTCGGATCTATTTCATTGTAAATAGTTTATCAATAAAATACATCACATCTGACATAACTGAGACGAGTGCTTGTTTTTTGTACTTTATAATATATTCTTTGTAGCACTCTGCTCCATGTTGAGTATAATAAGCCACATAAATTTAAACATTTGATATATAGTCTGTTTTTATTAGTGATTTTTTAATTATATATATATATATATATATATATATATATATATATATATATATATATATTAGTAATTAATTTTACACATGACTTTACATTATATTTCATAATAAACTAATTTAAGCAACAGAAAACACGAGGAGCCACTTACAGTAGGGGCCAAAAGAACCGGCTCTATAAAAAGAGGAGGGGAAATTAAACAAATAAGTAAATAAAAATTTTAAAAAGGCAAAATATTTATAAATCACAACAGATCTATGTGTGTCTTTAGCAATAGTAGAATTTCTAATGGTTTTCTTCTCAAGCAAACATATATTACACATTTTTTTATTTTCTACAGAAACTCACTCACCTACCATTACGATATCATGAGGGGTGTTCAAGTCAAACCGGGACTTGACAAACCACGGTTATGAAAGTAAAAACTCCCTTTATTTCTCTCTATAATCTCCTTCGACACTAAAGCTCTTTGGTTTTCTTAGTAGCCTGTTTCACGCCCGAAACACTAGCCTCCCAGGAACTCCTTTAATCGCCCAAACATGCAGAAATGGCTTGGAATACGGTCAGGACTGTATGGGGGACGTGGCAATAACTCGCAGCTGAGTTCCTGTAATGTGTAACGTGTGTTGGTGAATGATTCCCACAGGCAGATGCGTTGGAGACGAGTTATCCGACAATTTTTTAAGGATCAGGCCTTCCACTCGCTGAATGTTCACAGGAACGTCTGCTGTGCCACCTTGGCCACAGGATCGTCAGTCTTGGACATTCTTTAAAATGCTTTCACCGTTTAAAGGCTTTACTTTAAGAGTCTCATCATTGTACTCTGCTTGAAGTCTTCTGTAAGTGTCAATCTGAATTTACGACAAGTGTGACCACAAATCCCGGTTTGACCCGAACGCCCCTCTCTATCCCTGACAAAACAAACTGCCATCGTAAGATTGTTCAAATGCTTCCACATTCAAAATAATTTTTACTTCTGTGCACTTTTACAAACTCGACCAGCACAAAAATCGACCAGCTCGACATTACCATAGCGCTGAACTCCGGCCGCAGCGCTACATTCGCATAATGTCGACGTTTGACCATATGGCTCTCGCACTGTGCTTTCAGGAGCAAGCAGAAATTTCTGCAAGTCTGAGAAAGACACGACATGCATCCTTTGTTAAAGTGTCTGGCTTTGCAGTACGTAGCCGTCCTGATCTCACTGTGGAACATTTTTTAATTGTGGCCACTGGGACGTCAGTTCTTCAGTTATTAATGAGGTTTAATGTCATTAAGCAAAGCTTGGTGAGCAGAATCGAAAGGAAAGCCATGACCGGAATCGTTGCATCACCTCCAGCGATATGTTTAAAGATACAAAGCTGTTATTTATGCGGATGAGCGAGTATTTTCCAGCAGACTTGTCAGGTCAAAATGAAGCTCCTGCTTTTTTGTTACTACGTTTTTAAACTCCCCAAAAGCCTCAATTATCAATTACCACATTAACATACAGGTAGGTACATTTGCTTTTTTTCGTTGTTGTTTGTTTCCTTTCAAACTTCAATCCCGAGACAGTCTGTGGAACGTGAGCGTGACGTGTTTTCGGGTAAACGTCTTTCTTTTCTTTCTTAA
>JAAGKR010004188.1:0-45193 GCA_011419295.1 Clarias macrocephalus
TTTTCTAAGAAAAAAAATTTCCCAGTATATGATGGATGTTCAAGTCAAACCAGGACTTAATTACATTTCTGTTGAATGAAGGCGCAAAAGCCGCTGACATTTATAGAAGACTTCAAGCACAGTACGGTGATGAGACTCTGAGCTGCAGTAAAACATGTGAATGGTGCAAACATTTTAAACGAGGCTGTACGTCCGTGAATGACGAACCAAGCCAAGGTGGCAAAGAGCCCAATGTAGTCGTTTCCATGAACATTCAGCATATGGAAAATGCCTGATCCTTGAAAATCAATTTATGGAAGAGACGCCTCTGTCCACCAGCACCACTTGCACATTACATTGTAATTCGGCTGGGAGTTATTGCCACATCCCCCATACTGAGAGAACCTTCTACCTTATGTATCCAAGCACTAGTGAAACTCTGGGATAAGTGCATTAGCAGGGGATTGGTTATACAGAGAAATAAAGGGAGTGTTCCGTTATTCTGCAAGTTCCGCTTTGACTCAAGCGCATGCCGTTTATCTTCCTTCTTCATATGGCATGTATTAATATACAAATTCATTCATTAACTAACATTTGATGTAATAATTGATCAGAATTTATTTTTATATGTTCAACACATTTGACAACATTTTTTTATATTCTGCAAACAACATAAATAAAATGTCCTTTTATTGTAGTTTTAAGTAATAAACATTTAACATCCATGAATCATAGCCCATTATTAAAAATATTAATAAAACAAAGTTGGGTCCAGTCATTAAATGATTTTTAACCAGTTTTGCTTTAACCCACCTCTGGATTTGCAGATAAGCAGATTTCTGATTTCCAAATGTTTTTATTTTTTATTTGATCAGATTTTCCAGTCTCTGGAGAAATAGTTGCATGTAGAGATAATTTTTCAAAAGTCCAAGGCGGTTCTCTGTGTCTAAGTCATCACCTCTCTCTGGCTAGTCAAGGGATCAAAGAATCAAATATTTAATTGGTAGTGTGAACAGACTATTAGCACAAAAGGTGTATATTAAAATATTAAAATGTCGTTTTTATTCTTTAAATAACACCACCTAATCCTTATTTTTTAGGTTCCACACTTTCTATTGTTAAACCCAGTGATCAGCACTTGACTCTATTCCATATGAAGTAGAGATGCCATGTAGGATCCAGTCATTAAATGACTTCTAACCAGTTTTGCTTTAACCCACCTCTGGATTTGCAGATCAGCAGATTTCTGATTTCCAAATGTTATTTGATTACATTATTTGATCAGATTTTCCAGTCTCTGGAGAAATAGTTGCATGTAGAGATAATTCCAGCTCAGCTGGATAACTCCATCCTCACACGCGGAACAAAACCAAGTACTTCTTCTCCTGTGTCTTGTAGTAAGATGTTTTACCACCACCTCCTGGACTGGATGATAGGCACACACATTGAAGATCTACTCATCATTGCCCTGGATTCTGTTCAGTAAGCCTAAGAAGTCTCTAAAATGACCTTGTGATTCAAAAGTCCAAGGCGGTTCTCTGTGTCTAAGTCATCACCTCTCTCTGGCTAGTCAAGGGATCAAAGAATCAAATATTTAATTGGTAGTGTGAACAGACTATTAGCACAAAAGGTGTATATTAAAATATTAAAATGTCGTTTTTATTCTTTAAATAACACCACCTAATCCTTATTTTTTAGGTTCCACACTTTCTATTGTTAAACCCAGTGATCAGCACTTGACTCTATTCCATATGAAGTAGAGATGCCATGTAGGATCCAGTCATTAAATGACTTCTAACCAGTTTTGCTTTAACCCACCTCTGGATTTGCAGATCAGCAGATTTCTGATTTCCAAATGTTATTTGATTACATTATTTGATCAGATTTTCCAGTCTCTGGAGAAATAGTTGCATGTAGAGATAATTCCAGCTCAGCTGGATAACTCCATCCTCACACGCGGAACAAAACCAAGTACTTCTTCTCCTGTGTCTTGTAGTAAGATGTTTTACCACCACCTCCTGGACTGGATGATAGGCACACACATTGAAGATCTACTCATCATTGCCCTGGATTCTGTTCAGTAAGCCTAAGAAGTCTCTAAAATGACCTTGTGATTCAAAAGTCCAAGGCGGTTCTCTGTGTCTAAGTCATCACCTCTCTCTGGCTAGTCAAGGGATCAAAGAATCAAATATTTAATTGGTAGTGTGAACAGACTATTAGCAGAAAATGTGTAAAAATATATTTTAATGTAAGCAAAAAAGAAACTGACTCACTACTTGTTTATCTCAATCTCTGCTGTTATGATTTCACGACAATGCCAATAACTAGAAGTGCAGCTGAAGCAAAGCAGGTCAATCTAGCCTATACAAGATGCCCAGTCATCCAGGTCTTAGCTGTCCCAACGGACCTGCTCAGTGGCATCTGCACTTGCTTAAAGTTTCTGAAGATGTTTCAACTCTCACCTGAAACGCTTCATCAGTCCTATGTCCTCTTTTTCAATTTCCATTTTTATTACCCCATAGTTTGATAAGCACAAATGGTTACCTTCTAATCTTCTTAAAGGAGTAGTAGTAGTAGTCTGACATACCAGGGACTTTCCTAGTGGCCCATCATGCAGACAGTGGCCCACTGGTCTATCTTCCATGCTGACAGTTATGAACGGGTGCGCAGTCATGTTGGAACTGATGTGGGGTTGTTTTTCCAGAGTTGGGCTCAGCCCTTTACTTCCAGTCAAATGAACTTCAGCATACCAAGACATTTTGGACAAATTTAACAGTTTGGGGGTGGCCCCTTCCTGTTCCAACATTTTCCAGTGCACAAAGCAAGGTCCATAAAGATATGGATGAGCGAGTTTGGTGTAGAAGAACTTGACTGGCATGCACAGAGTCCTGACCTCAACCCAATAAAACACCTTTGGGTCGCATTAGAGACTGCTAGCTTACCTCAGGATTTAAGGATCTGTGTCCGTATTCGCAAAACTTTAGAAACTAGAATTCTCTCAGAGAGCTTCTATCTTAGCCTAAAAAGTCCTAGCTGGGAGTCTTAGACTAAAAGTGATTTAGGAAACTTCTCAGAGCAACCCTGAGTAAGGAAAGTACACAAACCATAGTGATGTTAGTGTTAGTGTGGTTGACCCTGTTGCAGCAATTCTAGGACTGTGATTGGGTGATAAAAAATCTGGAACTGTCTTAAAATGTGCTCTTTGTAAAAATAGAATATATGATAATAGAATAAAAGAAGAAACTGCATAATCATGAAGATAGGCTACCTGATGCAAATTTTTCATCATAGGCTAAATATCTTCTAGTTAAATAAAATGTCAGCCAAATGTTGAAAATGTGTCTATATTTGAAGCAACCAATTTCCACTTAGTAGTTACTATCTTTAAGTTCTTACATTTATTTACCATATTGATTTTATCACTTGTACATTTCAGATTGATCGGAGCAAAATGTCTCACCTTTTACCAATTAACATGATTGAAGGACAGTCTATTTTTAGGTCCAAGATGTTTTGTGAATCATTTTTATCTTTACTAAGATTCTGTCCTGAATTGAAGGGGAAATTCTAAGATTTCTTAGAAGTTCATAACTAGGAGCAACTTTTAGGCTCAAGAAGCTTTGTGAATATGGCCTGTGGAAAATTTTATTGAGGAACATACAGGCAGAAGACAGGGATAGGAAACAAAGTAATAAGTAAAATAATAATACTAATAAAAATAATAACTAGCAAAACAATATACTAATAATACTCACTTCTTTTCAGCTTATTTTATAGCTGTATACTCATAACTACTGTTAATCAAGCAAAAAGTATGTGTAGTGTGACTCAAGAATGACCGGTACACACAGAGTGCAAGAAATTGAGGAACTTCCACTAAAAATGGAAAAATACAGAAAATGCAGGCAGATATCCAAAATATAAAAATAAGCTTTCAGTTCTGCTTTGATTGGGACACAGGGTGCAGAGAGCTAGAAGTCCCCTTTCAAAAGCTGACAAAGTAATAAAACAACACATCCATGTATCATATTGGAAAAAGGAAAAATCTAATTAACCCTTTCCAGGTGGTGAATTACACCAGCCAGGGCTCGCTCTGATAAGGTGATGGTTGCAGCGAGCACCCGCTCTCAGGAGACTCCTCGGGTGAGGAGTGCGCTGCCTGCTGGCTAAAATTAGAATAAAGGGAGAGTTTTAATGAACATAGGCCCAGAGAAAAATCCGGAAAATTGCACACTAGCAAAAATTAATATAACACGCAGACTAAGACTGAAATTAACTTTACCATTCTAACTACTGTATACAACTATATACTACTATATACAGATGAAATTCGAAAAAAAATTTAATGTTGTGCAAAAGTTCATTTATTATTATACAGTAATAAAGTAAATACTTTCTCGCAACGCAAGATAGTTCAAGCCGTGATTTGTCATAAGTGAGATGATTATGGGTTACAGCTCATGAAATCCCCAAATCCACAATTTCAGAAAATTATAATATTACATGCAATCAATAAAACAAGGATTGTACATAGAACAATATCGGACCTCTAAAAAGTATAAGTATGTATATGTACTCGGTACTTGGTTTGGGCCCCTTTTGCAGAAATTACTGCCTCAATGCGGCGTGGCATGGAAGCTCTCAGCCTGTGGCACTGCTGAGGTGTTATGAAAGACCAGGAGGCTTCAATAGCATCTTTCAGCTCTTCTGCATTGTTCGGTCTCATGTCTCTCATCTTTCTCTTGGCAATGCGCCATAGATTCTTTATGGGGTTCAGGTCAGGAGAGTTTGTTGGCCAATCAAGCACAGTAACTTCACACAGGACTTCAAGCATCTTGCAGTGTGTGTGTGCCTCAACATTCTTCCTCCAGACTCTGGGTCTTTGGTTTCCAAATGAGATGCAAAAGTTGCTCTCATCAGAAAAGAGGACTTGGGACCAGAGCAACAGACCAGTTATTTTTTTCTTTAACCCAGGTAAGATGTTGCTGACGCTGTTTGTTGTTCAGGAGCAGCTTGACAAGAGGAATACAACATTTGAAGCTCATGTCCAGGATCCGCCAGTGTGTGGTGGCTCTTGATGCACTGACTCCAGCGTCAGTCTACTCCTTGTGAAAGTCCCCAACACCTTTGAATGGCCTTTTCCTGACAATCCTCTCCAGGCTGCGGTCACCTCTGCTGCTTGTGCACATTTAGCTTCCACACTTTTCCCTTCCACATAACTTTCTATTAATGTGCTTTGATACAACACTTTGGGAACATCCAACTTCTTTTGCAATTACCTTTTGAGGCTCATCAATGATAGTTTTCTGCACAACTGTCAGGTCATCAGTCTTTCCCACGATTGTGCTTCATACTGAACCAGACTGAGAGACCATTTAAAGGCTCAGGAACCCTTTGGAGGTGTTACGGCTTAATTAGCTGATTAGAGTGAGACACTGAGCCTAGAATATTTACAATATTCTAATTTTCTGAGATGGTGGATTGGTGTTTAAATGAGCATTAAGCCATAATCATCTCAATTATGACAAATCACAGCTTGAACCAGTACACACCAGCTCTCACAATTCCGCCTGCGTTTAGAAGGATGTACTGTTACCACCAGCTCGACAGTGAAAGACCTGGGTGTAATATTAGACAGTAACTTATCCTTTGAAAATCATATCTCCAACATCAGATAAACAGCCTTTTTCCACCTCAGAAATATTGCCAAGCTTAGGAACATTTTATCTGTATCTGATGCAGAAAAGCTGGTTCATGCATTCATGACCTCCAGACTGGACCACTGTAATGCATTACTGGGTGGCTGTCCTGCATCCTCAATTAACAAGTTACAGTTAGTCCAAAATGCAGCCGCCAGGGTTCTCACTAGATCCAGAAAATATGATCATATAACCCCAATATTATCATCCCTGCACTGGCTACCTGTTCAGTTTAGAATTAATTACATAATAGCATTACTTACGTACAAGGCTCTAAACGGTTTAGCTCCCACATACCTAACCTGTCTTCTGATACGGTACAATCCACCATGTTCCTTAAGATCAGAAAACTCCGGACTACTGGTAGTTCCCAGAATATCAAAATCTTAAAAAAAGGAGGCGGGGCATTTTCATATTTAGCTCCAAAGCTTTGGAATAGCCTTCCTGACAGTGTGCGGGGCTCAGACACAGTTTCCCAGTTTAAAAGTAGACTCAAGACGCATCTCTTCAATCTGACATACACATAATTTATTTCTTTACCTCATACTCCAGTACATCTATCCTGAATGGCAGCTACGCTAATTCTTTCCACCTGCTCTTTGTTTTCACCCATCCCGAGGCATCTGGAGATTGTGCCAGCTTCAGTAGACAGAGGCCAACCCTGCGAGGATCCTGAGGCATCCAGAGAAGGACCTGCTCCAGCTGGATTCCTCTTCATGTTGGTTTGGAACTACACATGCTGCTCCTGAGCTCCCAGTGATCCATTTATACACATTTTTCTTACACATATATACACTTCCATTAATTTTTTTCATTTTCTTTTCATTTCTGTGAAGCTGCTTTGAGACAATGACCATTGTTAAAAGTGCTATAGAAATAAAATTGAATTGAATTGAATATTCTATTCAAGTTTCACCTATATGTAAGCACAGTTGATTAAATAGATCAAGTAAATTAACCTGATCTGAATGGTGTAAAGTCGAATATGTGATATAAGGATAAGACTATGATTTAAAATAATCAATGCCAACAATATGTTTTGTCATTTATGACAAAAATGTATGTAGGTTTTTAAACCAACAAAAACCATGATTATATAAAGAGTAAATGCTAATTTAAACACTCATGTTAAACACTCATGTGCTGATTTAATTAATCCCTAATTTTAACCTATAATAATAATAATAATAATAATAATTGAGCAAGTGTCCTATATACAAGATCAGAATCATTAGAAAAATCATAAAATTGTATGATTAGGTATAATGTATAATTAAAACAAATGCGTAATTAAAACAAATAATCAAAACAGAAATTAAAACACTAATGGGTAAATCATTTCTATATCTTCAGAGGCATACAATGGACAGTTAAAGACAAGTCAGATATGATCAGAACAATAAGAATAGAGTACTTGAGCATCTTGACGAGGAAGATTTTTCAAAACTTTGCCTCCAAAGGAAAATTAAGTCCTCACCAGCAGTGCAGTAGTCAATATTCTGGTTCTAAAAGAGGAACAAACCAAACTTTCTCCAAAATAAGAGAATAAGATTCTTGGTGGCCTATCCAGACATGAATAAATATGAGATAAGAGGCAGAAAAGTATGTAACTGGGGGTTGTCACGTCAGTCTGGCCTAACAAAATTAACATACATCTATTGAATACAAGTAGATACTTGAACTAAATAAAGAATTAAGGAGCAGCAATGAGGTAATCGCTAGGTAAGTGTATATAAACCATGTAAAATTAAGGAATCTTGGAGAAGATTTGTGGGGTGTCTGTTGTCTTTCTGGCTGGCTGGTCCAGAACTGGCCATCCACGTCTGTCTACAATAAACGTCTTTGCTTTTTCTATACACATACATTTGTTTTTTTGTTTGGAAAATTGGTTAAGTTCACAAAATTTGCCACGAAAGGGCCCAAGTCTCTAAAGTGTCAAGATCATATTTAACAGCTTAAATAGATGTCAGATATTCTCACTTAAAAGATTTTACTTTTTTGCAGTGCGCCAAGGTTAGTCAATGTGTAAGATCAGACAAACACCTCAACTTTTACCTTCTCACAAAATTCATCTCCCTGTTGATCAAATTCCTTTACTCCTGTCGATGCAACTGGCACTAACCGTTCCTCTGGCATTGTGATCCTCTACTGTTGTGAGTGTTACAGTGTAAACATGTTAATTATAGTATCAACTCTGCATATTAGACATATTTTAATCCAAAGTAGGAATATATTTAATTCACACACACACACACACACACACACACACACACACACACACACACACACACACACACACACACACAGTTAACACATGTCATGTTACCTCAAAAGTATAGTACTGTAATGTTTACTAGACAAACTAACGGCTGATGTACTGCCACGTTTATGTGTTGTAAAATGAATTAAATGTAAATCTCTGATCCCAGTGTAAGCAGTTATATGGAGTTTATTTGGTATGAACAGATCAAGTGTGAGGTTACAGATTTTTGATCTGGTGATCCAGTACATTCAGGTGGTCAGCTGACTTTTTGCCACATTACTGCCACAATGTTGTTGAGCCTAGACCTGATCAACTGAAGCAACCCCAGATCAAAACACTGTCTCCAGAGTCCAGAGACTCATCAGACCAAATGAGCATGTTTGATTACTCCAAAGTGAAATCATTAACGACATTCAGCAGACGCCATTTTCCAGATCCACTTACATTTTACTTTATCATACATCTAAGCAGTTGAGGGTTGAGGGCCTTGCTCAGAGGCGCAACAGTGGCAACATGGTGGTGCTGGGGTTTGAACCTGGGACTTTCTGGTCACTAGCCCAAGCCTTTAACCTCCAATCACAGCCATTCATGATTTTTTTCAACATTTTCTTTCCCTCATGAAGCTGACGGTTCAGCATGATCTTTCCAGAGTATTGGACCATTTCGTAGTTCATTGGCCATTTCCAGTCTTTTCAACAATCTACCTTTGTCTTTGCTTGATGCAGGGATACACCTTCCGACATGGTTGTGTAAGAAGTGAGACGCAGCTCACTGAATCAGTTAAGGTTTAAAGTACAATCGTGAGCTGAAACGTAATAATCTCCGCAGTAATTATGCAAGCAAATGCTTGTAAGTAGCTGCCGATTTAAACCCACATGTCCCGCTGCTTTTTTAACACGAGTCAAAATGTACTCAATAAACAACACAACTCAGCTATCTCCTGTGTGAACGCGCTGATGTTGCCGAAGAGCACGTCTCCGAGTGAAACTCTTTCCGCACTGCGAGCACTGATACGGCTTCTCTCCCGTATGGCTACGTCGATGCATTTTGAGAGTACGCCGCTGAGTAAATCGTTTCCCACACTGCGAGCAGATGAACGGTTTCTCTCCCGTATGAATTCGATGGTGTTCAAGCAAGTCACCAAGTCGATTAAAGCTCCTTCCACACAGCGAGCAGTGATACAGCTTCTCGCCTGTGTGACTGCGCTGGTGGAGCTCCAGGTGACTCCTCCGGGTGAAACTCTTCCCACAGTCTGAGCAGGGATACGGCTTTTGTCCCGTGTGAAAGTGCTGGTGCGTCCTTAAACTGCGCTGGCTAGTGAAACTCTTCCCACAGTGTGAGCAGTGGTACGGCTTCTCGCCCGTGTGAACGAGCTGGTGTCGTTGGAGATGGGTGCTCTGAGCAAAACTCTTCCCACACTGCGAGCACTGATGTGGCTTGTCCCCGGTGTGAATGCTCTGGTGTCGTCGAAGGCTACTGCTCTGACTGAAACTCCTTCCGCACTGTGAGCAGTGATGCAGCTTCTCTCCTGTGTGAGCCCGCTCATGTGCCTGTAGGTTACCTTTCTGAGTGAAACTCTTGCCGCACTCTGAGCAGCTGTATGGCTTGTCCCCGGTGTGAATGCGCTGGTGTAGAAGGAGGTGACCCGTCTGACTGAAACTCTTTCCACACTCTGAGCACTGATACGGTTTCTCTCCCGTGTGACTGCGCTCATGGATTTGTAAAATGCTTTTACAAGGAAAACTCTTCCCACAGTATGAGCACTGGTGAAGGTCTGTGTGTAGTCCTTCCTGACTGCTCGCACTGCTTTCGGCCATCGCGCTCCTCTTCTTCATCTCTATTAAGAAAACAAAACTGGAAGTCAGTATCATGAGTGATGGAAATCAGTTTTGTGGAAATGCACCCAATAGTAAACTTTTTCTGTTTGTAATGAATTATTATGATATCAAGGCTTAGATACAGAGACGAAGATATAGTGACATATATGAAATACATTTTATTCAATTTTAACAATGTAAATATGACTGAGAAGAACTAAAAACTAAAAAAAAAAAAAAAAAAAAAAAACTAAAATCAGATAACCTTATTGTCTTTTAATACATTGCTATCAAACACATACACAGATTAAACATCATTTACAGATTTAAATTACAGTATAAAAACACTTATTATTGTCAAACACACAGACACAAAAGCTTATTTACAGACACAATGACCTATAATTTTAATATAACCTTTAGCAGATTTTTAACTCATAATTAAACTTTTTAAACAAATTATTGTCAAAAAAACACACAAACAAACTAAACTTTATTTACAGATTACACTTATAAACACTATTATTGTTGAACATTTTTATGTATACTACAATATACTTTAAATATACCTTATTTACAGAATACAATTTTGTAACATTTTTATTAAATATATATATATATTTTAATTATCTAAACTATAAAAAAATCTCATTAAAACAATCTTGCCTAGGTGGATTTTAAATTTTTGATTAAATGTGTTTTAACTTAATTCTCACAGACACTCACACAACCTTATATACACTCACTCATCTTCTATACCGCTTTATCCTGTATTCAGGGTCATGGGGGGTGCGGAGCCTATCCCAGGAGACTTGGGGCACATGGCAGAGTACACCCTGGACAGGGTGCCAATCCATCGCAGGGCACACACACATACACACACTATGGGCAATTTGGGAAGCCTAATGTACATGTCTCTGGACTGTGGGAGGAAACCGGAGTACCCGGAGGAAACCCACAGAGCACAGGGAGAACATACAATCTCAAAAACCTTATATACAGATCGCAACTATAAACACTCGTATTGTTAAATAAATACATAAAAAATCTTAACTGTAATTATAAAAATTCTTTAAAAATAATATTGTCTAGGCATTTTTGTTTTTTATTTATGGTCAGACTTTATAAACAAATTACTGTCAAACACACAACCTTATTTACAGATTACAGTTATAAACACTGATTGTTAAATACTGTATATACCATTATTTTAAATCTAAATCATAATCAACAATTCTTATAAAAAATATCTTGTATAGGCTGATATTTAATTTATGATTAAATGTTTTCAAATAAGTTGTCAAAGACACTCAAACACACATTAAGTGTTATTCACAGATTAAATATATATACAATTATTTTTTACTATCCAAACTATAATAATAAAGAAAAATCTTTAAAACAATATTAAAATGTTTAAATGAATTGTTTTCAAACACACACAAATTTTTTTTTCACATTACATTTATAAATGTAAAATTTATGATAAATGTTTATAAATTTTATGAATTGTTGTTAAAGACACACACAACCTTATTTGCACAATACAATTATAAATACTTTTATTGTTAATTATGTACTTTTTATCTAAACTATAATAAAAATATATAGTTTAGTATTTTTATATGTTTTATTGTCTAGGCAGATTTTTAATTTACAATCAGACTTTTTAAACGAATCATTGTCAAAAATACACAAAACCTTATTTGCAGATTGCAGTTAGAAATATTATTATTGATATCATTAAAAAAAATCAAAACTATAATAAATTCTCATTAAAAAACATTTTCTACGTGGATTTTAAAATTATGATTAAATGTTTTTAATTAATTGTTGTGGTAATTATGAACATCTTAGTGTAAAACATAGAAAATGACAAAACTAAATAAAAAAACTAAAAACTCAACAATAAAGTCTATATAAATTGCTGTCTGATAGACAGTCTAATAGAGAATTTATTATTATTATTTTTTTTTTATAAATTGCTGTCTCACACACACACGGATAAAACCTTACAAACATTATTAACCCTTATTCATAGTGAAATAAAGAAGTTAAAGCTCTCTCACACACACACACACACACAGCATCAGCTCTGCCTCATGGAGACGCACTGCGCTTCCGGATAATAAATACCACGGGTGGTTACAGCCGGTTCTCTTATCAGATAAATAACAATACCAGTGATGAATAACAACACTTACTACAGCGTGAGCTCGCGCTCCAGAGCCGGGTTTCCGCGCGGGAGTCGCGCGCGCTGCCGCATAATTGCGCAATCCCTGTTTCTTCCTGGTTCACGTGCGCAGACACGCCATAATAAGGGCACACGCGATCACGTGACTTCACTGTCGCATCCGGTCGAGTGTTTTGCGAGTTCTGTGGTTAAAAAAAAAAAAAATAAATAAAATAAAATAAAATAAAATAAAGCGTTTTAGCTCCACAGAATTATGGTTATAGGGAAGGGTTATTGCACCACAAGTCCCGGTTTGACTTGAACGCCCACGGTGTATTATTTTCTCATTAAATAACATCTATGTGAGCTGCCTGGGGTTGTAAAGTATTTGTAAAAGTTGCATACACTATGTATGTGTTATTCCAAATAAAACAATTATATATCATTTAACATTAGGTTTTCTAGTAAAAATGGCTAATGTGAAATCAAATATGAAATTACATACATATGAATATATATTCTGTAGTGTCATACTCGCCTATGTTACTACATACATTACACAGTAAGTCCTCAACATACGAACGAGTTCCATTCAGAGTTGGAATTTTGTTCATAAGTCCAACAAACATTGTCCAGGTACTAGCATACTAACACAATCAGCTTTTGTAAAGTTTGTAACTTGTAATAACTTCATTATTTATATATTTAGTTTTGAGCATCAGTTTGGCGAGTGTCAGGATGTTACCCACTCCCAATTAAGGATCAGGACTAAACCATTTCCTCTCAGCTTTCCTTCTTTTTTGTCTTGTAGTGAAGTGTTACTTCCCCCTACTGGACATGATGATGAGCAAAGATCTACTTCTGTTATTTGTTCATAATGCAAGTGTTTGTATGGCTTTGACTATAGAGACCTGTAACATTCATTCTCACCAATCATCCTGACATCCTCTCCTTGGTCAACAGCGACAAATCTGACTAGCACCTTAAACACAACCTACCTCATCACCATCATCATGTAGTAATCAATTTAATAAGTAATCTACTGTACAAATAAACCGTTTTCGAAGTGTTGGTATTTAACAACAACAACAACAACTTTTTTTTTTTTATCATGGCAACAGTTTCTATAAGATATTTAACATTTATGGAAGGAGTCTCCAGTATCAGCTCTTTGTAACAGTTATCTAATTTTATAGATAATAATAAAGAATGAGGTTCGACGACAACTGTTTATAGCCACGATAACCTAACTGAGTCGTTCTGAGGATGCTCTGCAACATTAAATGTTAAAAGTTTGGTGGATTGGTCTTTGTATAAATAAATACAAATAATAATAGTAGGTAAAGTTGTTCCAGACAATATTCATACTTTATAAGGTTTAAATAGCAAGTATTTTAGTTTATAACTGCTGGTAAAATTATTATTATTTTAAATCAAGATTCACCTTTCAGCATTGAAGAACATAAAACAGTTGTCACCCAGGACCACACAGATCTGATACAAGGTCTTGAGTGATTATAATGAGGTTCCCTCATACTGATGACTGATACAGAACTTATTATAAGCTCAAGTTAACATGATTGCCCATGGCACAAGTTAAGGATTTAAAGTAATGGTCCTCAAATTCTTGCACTGTCCCATCCTACTGGGGACAAATTTCCAGAAAATATTCTACTTTATGTAATTTCACTGCTGAAAAGTGTTTTCGGTCCCAAGCCCGGATAAATATGGGAGGGTTTCGCCAGGAAGGGCATCGGTGTAAAATCTGTGCCTAGTTTTTGTGCAGATCACTTGGTGCGCTGTGTCGACCCCTTGACAGGAGCAGCCGAAAGACTGACAACCACAGTTGAAAGGTTTTTTGCTGACACCTACTGGACTAGATTGTGGACATCATTAAAAGAATTTTAAATATTCATTTGCAAAAACACAAAACAACAAACCATGGTACCCCTTGTCCAACAAGTCATCAGGTTCAAAATGTCAAGATGACATTTAATATCTTAAACAGATTTTAGATATTCTGACTTAAGATATTACTCTATTGATTACATTCAGCTTTATTGCCATTGTGCAAAGTACAGATTCAAAACCAATAAAATGCAGTAGTGTATGATCAAACGTACAACTCATCCTTGACTATTTCACTAAATCCATATCCTTTCCATTCGTTTAAAAATCTCTTTGGTGTTGTGATCCTATACTGTTCAATTTATTATTATTATTATTATTTTTTTTTTTTACAAACTTTTAAATGCACAGAACATGGAATTTTGGAACAGAAGTAAACATTCCGCAGCAGGATTGCATTCTTTAATTCCACAGCATTTAATTTCTCACTTGGATATTTACATATTTCTAAGCCTAGTTTTAATAAAAAAATTTTCCCTAACAACTAGAGTAGCGTATAATACTGTGAAGATTTCTTAATCAGAAAATCTCAGCCTGCTTCCAAGACTGTTGTTAATCTTTGCAGTATCATTATCTGCAGTAAATCTTAAACAAAACTGTAGAAAATGAGCAAAATAAGCATTTCTTAGTATACTACTTTCTGTAGATCTACAGTAGTAGAGTCTCTCTTAACTCACCAAAACTCGCCTTCAGTTAAACCAAGAATACAAAAAAAAAAAAAAAAAAAAAAACCTAAACCTGACTGGTAATTCAACATCAGAATTAAGACTAATGGCACAAAACTTAAAAAGGATTCGAAAGATTTCTTGAACCGGCAGGTGTACAAGAAACTTCACTGGTATGAACAAATGAATTCATGTTGATAGTTTCTGAATGAAAGGTTTATAGGAAGCATAAACTGGGCACAAAATCTGCACAATACAGACATTTTAATCTAAAATACACACACATGGTTAACACTTACATGTTAACTCAAAGGTACAGTATTGTCACCTTTACCAATGGCTGATGCACTGCCATGTTTATGTGTTTTAAAACTAATTAAACATGTAAATCTCTGATCACAGTGTAAGCAGTTATATGAAGTTTAGTCTAATGTTCTGACCACTGGTGGTGTTCTTTCCCTCAATTTTAAGCTTTTGAGTTTTATTGTAAACAAACAGTGTTAAAGATTACAGTGCTGCTCACTATTATTGTCACCCCGGGTTACAATGTGTTCTTAGGCTCCTAATAAATTAATTTGTAATTGCAGGAGCATAATCTCACACTGAAAATTGTAGAAAATCTAACCTTTAACTAAAGTGAGTTGAAAAAGTTTTTTATATTCCGATAAAATAAATGTAATTGGAGCATTTTTGTCATTTTGACGGTAGGTTATAACATTTATCAGAGTACCTAGAAACTTTTTAATGAAGTCATGTAGGGCTGGAACGATTCCTCGAGTAAATCGAGTAATTCGATTACAAAAAATGATGGAGGCAAATCTTCTGCCTCGAAGCTTCGTTTACTTAATTTTAAAAGTTTGCGTTTTGTTTTTGCGCAATTATTTGTTGACAGCACGCTTTTGACACAGCGCGCTTCCGGGTGCAAGCCGACAGTAAACACCAACGAAGGAGAAGCGCTTAGGTCACCCACAAAGCGGAAGGAGACGCAAACAGTCAGCTGTGTATTGATGAGGGTGCGTTCTGTTGCGGGCTGCAAAATGGAAGGGAGCGATAAAATTATCAGCGAGGCCAAGAGAAGAAGAAAGCAGCAAGAGAAAACGACAGAAATTGTCAGTAAAGGCTTATGTTATGCCTGAGATGTAGATTTGGAAACTTTTAGTTGCACAACTTAGTGTTTTTGTTTAATTATTTATTTTAATAAACCGGAAGTTCGGTTCTTCATGATTCACCGCGAGTTTGGCGCTGCGATTACATTTCCATCTTTCTGCGCGAAAAATTTAATATGTTTAAGCCGCCTTAAAAACATGTTTAATTTTTTTTGGCGGACCTTGCAGAACTTAGCGGAATGTCGGCGGACAGTCGACAGCCTAACACCGCATCTCACTGCGAGTCAAACCGCATAGGTGAGAGAGGGGTACACAAGCGAGTCCTTGTATTGTGAATAATGACAATATTTATTTTTGATAAAATGCTGCATGCATTTAAAAAACAAAAGTAGATTTTTCTAAAAAGAAAACCAATTAATTTTCGTTTCTCTTGTATATTTTTCAATGCTGTTTAATTAAACAAAAGTGCATTTTATCCGATTACTCGATTAATCGATTACATTTTTGGTAGAATACTCGATTACTAAAATATTCGATAGCTACAGCCCTAAAGTCATGACTTCCTGTTGCCCTGTGGTATAAATATGACATGGTCACACAGAGGCCTATTTCTCTTATCCACTTCAACATGGGAAAGACAAGAGAACACCCATTCAAGTAAACCAGATGTGTGTCGACCTTCATAAGTCAGGCAACGGCTACAAGAAAATAGCCACTCGCCTAAAATCGCCCTCATATCTACAGTCAGAGGAATCAAACTCTCAAATCAAAAAGAGAAGTTTCAAACAACTGGAACAGCGACAAACAAGGCTGGGTGAGGATCCACCACGCCCAGTGAGGAGGATGGTAAAAGAAGTTAAAAAAAAGTGGCATCTTGGGGTCACAAAGGCTGCATAACGAACATCGGACGCCATCTACACACCAACAAGCTGTTTGGGAGGCGTGCAAGGAAAAAAGACTTTATTCATTTACATCATAAACATAAACGTCTGGAGTTTGCTGGGACAACTGGGACTGTGTGCTGTGGTCAAATGAGACTAAGACAGAGCTTTTTGGCAACAAAGACTAGTGTAAAAGCAGCGGAAAAGCACCTCATGCCCACTGTGAAGTGTGGTGGGGGATCTGTGATGCTGTGTGCCCATTTCTTTTCTAAAGGCCCTGGGAATCTTGTTAGGGTGCATGACAACATGAACTCTCAAATACCAGCACATTTTAAATCAAAACTGGGTGGCCTCTGTCAGATAGCTGAAGATGGCTCGTCACTGGCTCTTTCAGCAGGATAATGACCAAAAAGGATAATGTGACAAAATCTACAAAAAAATGGTTCAGCAGACACAAAACCAAGATCTTCCCATGGCAATCTCAGTCCCCTGACCTCAACACAGATGAAAACCTGTGGGGTCAGCTGGAGAGGAGAGGGCATGAGAGAGGACCCAGGATTTGGATGATCTAGATTCTAGAAAGATTGTGCAAAGAGGAATGGTTAAAGATCCCTCTATTTGTGTTCTCCAATCTTGTGAAATGTGACAGGAGGAGATGTGTTTAATGTTTTTTTTCCCCATTGAATAATTGTATTTCAATTAGAAGTTGGATTTTTCTTTCTTTTTGCACTACTCTCTTTTGGTTTTACATTGTTTACATAAAACACTAATTTATTAGAAGCCTAAGAACACATCTTAACCAGGGGTGCCAATAATAGTGACCAGCACTGTATATAATATACTGCATGCAATGTGGTGTTCAAATCATGTGATTCCTGATTACTCATCACATATCACATGTCATATCAAATGTGATAACCTGGTCAATCAGGTCAACAGGTGATTTTATTTTATTGCCACATAACAAGGCTGAGCCTAGACCTGGGAAACTAAAGCAACCCCAGATCATAACACTGTCTCCACAGGCTTGTACAGCAGACGCAAAGCATGGATTAGTTCATGTGCTTCCCCTTCTTACCCTGATGTGCCTATCGCAGGGTCAATCTTGACTCAACAGAGCATACAACCTTTTTCCGTTGCTCCAAGTCCAATCTAACAAGTGGTTTTCTTATGGATACATGTCTTTTTAGCCCAGGTCACACCTCATATTCTATGACTTTTTTTTTTTTTACTCCTTTATACGAGATGCCTCTGATACAGAGTTGAGTAGTGAAAGTTCTCAGGTGTATTAATCCCAGTTGGATTCAGGCAGCATTTAGTCATCATGATTATTAGATAATGTTAGGAAAAAACAAAAAATTATTTGTAATGAAGTTTCTTCTACTTCCAGTTCCAGATTAAATCAGAGTGGCTACATGAGTTCATCTGGTTACGTTACGAAAAGGATAAAATTTTGTTTCATCATTCTGGGTTTTGTATGGTGGGGAGAGGTAGCCCAGGCGGCCAAGGCTCTAGGTTGTTTGTCTGGGGATTTGAGGATCCGCGTTTGAGCCCTGTCATCGGTGGGTTGCCACATCCCCATTCCACCCAGCCACTGCATGCAGCGCCAATAAATGGGAGGGTTACGCAGGAAGGGCATCCGGCATAAAACCTGTGCCTAGTTCTTGTGTGGATTCATGGCGACCACTCAACGGGAGCAGTCAAAAGACGACCATCATTCTGGGTTTTGGAGCCAAACCCTCCTGAAGACTTCTAACCCGCCCCGTTCTCTTCATGTGAAGTTGATAAATTAAAACGAAGGTTAGTCCAGAAATCTGCAATGGACTACGAAATTCTTCTGACATCCTAGTCATTTTGTGTGGATTTGTAGTCGATGCATTTTAATATTACCCTGCAGAGTAATTCCTGCCGCACTATAAGCAGTCAAGCGGTTTCTCTCCCGCGTGAATACGCTGATGTCGTTGCAGATTGCTTCCTTGGTTGAAACTCTTTCCGCACTGCGAGCACTGATATGGCTTCTCTCCCGTATGGCTTCGCTGGTGTATTTTCAGATAACCTGGTTGAGTGAATCTTTTCCCACACTCCAAGCAGTGATACGGCTTCTCTCCGGTGTGGATGCGCTGGTGTGTTTTGAGGGTACACTGGTGAGTGAATGTTCTCCCGCACAGTAAGCAGAGATAGGGTTTCTCCCCTGTATGAACTCGTTGGTGGTATTGGAAAGCACCGAGTCGTTTGAAACTCTTGCCACACAGCGAGCAGTGATACGGCTTCTCTCCCGTATGAGTGCGTTGGTGGAGATGGAGGTCGCTTCTCCGACCGAAACTCTTCCCGCAGTCTGAGCAGGGATGAGGCTTCTCCCCTATGTGAATGTGCTGGTGCAGTTGTAACCCACACTGGCGAGTGAAACTCTTTCCGCACCACGAGCAGTGGTACGGCTTCTCGCCCGTGTGGATGCGGAGGTGTCGCCGGAGGTTACTTTTCTGAGTGAAACCCTTTCCACAGTGCGAACACTGGTGCGGTTTATCTCCTGTGTGAATGCGCTCGTGTGCCTCGAGATGGCTTCTCTGTACAAAACCCTTTCCGCACTGCGAGCAGTAATGTGGCTTGTCCCCGGTGTGAATGCGCTGGTGCACCTTGAGATGACTCGTCTTTGTGAAACGCTTTCCACACTCTGAGCAGCGATACGGTTTCTCTCCCGTGTGAATGCGCTGGTGTGTTAGTAAATTGCTCTTGCAAGTAAAACTTCTCCCGCAGTATGAGCACTGGTGATGGTCTGTATGTATTCGTTCTTCACTGGTCGCACTACTCTCGGGCATCGTGCTCTTCTTCATCTCTAGTAAGAAAAAACTGGAACTCAATATCATGTGTAAAACAATTTTCTTTTTTTTTTTTTACCTTTAGATTAATGTTTTTATTTAGTCACAGAGAGTGGAATGTATAACCTACTGTATGTTTCCACATACAGTACATCACTATTAATAGCTATAATGATTTGGTAATACACTGCCTTTAAAAAAAATTTATAAATAAAAAAAAAATCACAATAATATTTCATTAATTTCTTTCCAAAATCTTGTACTGATAAGCGCTGCATAAACTCTTCTCCAGCACAGCCCAAAAACTCGCAATATGGTTAAGGTCTGGACTCTGTAGTGCCCAATCCATGTGTGAAAATTATGTCACATGCTCCCCGAAACACTCGACGAATCCTGGCATCGTAATCTTGGAATATGGCTGTGCCATGAGGAAAGAAAAAAAAACTTCACAGATGTGATAATCTGGTCTTTCAGTACATTCAGGTCGTCAGCCGACTTTTTCGGGGACCTGATGTTGCTGAGCCTAAACGTGACCAAAAGATCATAATACTGCCCCCACAGGCTTGAACAGTAGGCACTAGGAATGTGATGGGTGCATCACGTTATCCGCTTCTCTTCTTGCCCTAATCACTCTGGAGCAGAATAAATCTGGACTCATCAGACCACATGACCATTTTGCATTGTCCATTCCTTTTTTTTTTTTTTTAAATTAGTCTCACTGATGCGTGATTTCTTTAGGGATACACAGCTGTTTAGTCTTAATCCATTGGATTCACTTTGCATTCTATACGTAGAATTGGTTTTATTGAGTTTAATCTTCGCCATGACCACAGGATACATCTTCTGACATGGCAGTTTAAGAAATGTTAGGGGAAATTAACTTGTTGCAGCAATTTTGTGACAGTGCAGTAATTTTCCAATGGAAGACTTTTATTTTTTGCTTGGTTAAATCCATGTAGCGTCCCCCCCCCCTTTTTTTTGGCCAGGCAGTGCAAGTGTTGTGTCTGGTTAATTGTTTTTTTTCTTTTCTTCAGTTGTTGAATTAGTCTGAATTACAGCAGAGTGACACACCATTTCCATTCAATTGCTGTGGTAAAAATAAGGGTTAAAGAACAAAAAAAAAATTTATTGTACCATAATTTAATCCACATTACGTCCATATTTCTTATTTTAGAAAAACTGAAAAAAAAATTAAATATTCATTTTCCCCTTTCTTCATTAAAAAACAGCTGATAGTATAAGTGATAATATAGAGCCATGCTGCGGAGCCAATGGACAACTGTGACAATAAAACAGGATTAAAATAGGGGGGGGTTTGCAAATGAAAATCATTTGGTGTGCGCACTGATGTACTGCTCAATAGATGTGTGGTGACTGGCCCCGGCAATTTAATAGGATTGCCTAGGGTCTACCAAATGGTTGAACGTTACTGTTTATATATCCCTATCTGTTAGCCAGGTTAGTTTGGTCGGACGTCCCTTGTCTGTTGTCAAATGCCACATTTCGTACATTAAGCACTGGAAACAATTAACAGGATGGAATTGGGTTAAGAAGTCTTCAACACATTATTAAACTCTGTAATGATAGTCCAGTTTTTACCATGATTAATAGTGAAAGTATGAGCATTTTCACACACACGTGATGAGAACTCACAAGACTGGGACTAAACAGCTGTGTGTCCATGAGAAAACCACTTGTTGGTGAGACTCATCAGGGAGAACAAAAAGGCTTCACTTTGCTAGAGGGCATAAAGACTGAACTTTGGAGTGATGGAAAAAGGTCATGTGACCTGATGAGGCCAAATTGAGCGAATTCCTGAGTGATGGGCGTGTCACGATAAGAAGGGAAGTGCATGAACCGATGCACCCATCACGCATAGTGTCCACTGTACCAGCCTCTGGAGGCAGTGTTATGATCTGGGGTTGCTTCAGTCCCTCAGGTCTAGACTCAGCAATGTTATGTGGCACTAAAATGAAGTCAGCTGACCACCTGAATGTACTGAATCACCAGCACATCACATCTATGGAGCTTTTCTTCTTTTCTGCAACTTTACAATGATGATGATTTTCTTTTTTGTTTCTCAACAAGATACAAAATTCATAGTCGTGATGGTGTAATTCGCAGAGCCACTGTTTAGTTATTCTCAGATTTCACGTTTTTATCGACATACTTATTCAGATGTCAGATGCCAGCTGATGTAAAAAAAAAAAGTATAAGAAGGGCGTACAGACAGTCGCACATGCTCTGCAGAGACACGTAGTTTCGCACAGGGAAAGGGATCATCTTTAAAAAAAACAAAACAAAAAAAAAAAAAAACAACAACATGATGACTGATACGTAAAACTCAAGCAGCACAAATCCGTGAGACACCACTGCATTCCTCAATCCATAACCGATTTAAAACCTTCTTGCAAATGCAAGAAGTCCTGCAGGTGTGTGTGGACGGAGGAAGCTTCAGACAGGGTAAATTGTACTGCTACTGGAATATGGGAACGCCATCACAAACATTTAGAATTCAAAATAGAAATGTGCAAATTATTACTATTATTATTATTTAATTAGGTCAAAACAACCACAAAACATGTTATCTTGTGAATCTGTGCCATTTCTTTTCCTATGTCACTATTTTTTGTTGTTGTTGTTGTTTAGTAATGTGTATATAGTTGTTTAAAATTAAATAAAATTCAGTTCATAATAATGACTAGGTTGTGCCGGAAAAAAAGTGTGTGTCACTTGCACACTCCTGACCGTATATACATACACAGTTTTGGAACAAAATTTAGATACAACTTCTGTAATGTCTAAGAGGAAAATGGAGGGTAACAAACCATCAAGCAAAGCTGAGCTGTTGGCTTTTTTCTTCTTCAAATAAACCTGAATATTGTGTTAAAGGTGATGTGTATTTGTTGTAGTAGATCAAATTTGTGCTGCAGGTAATGTCGGCTTCCACTGCAGGTTTATTTCACACCTGAGGGTCTCTCGACAGTATGTGTTTTTTTTTTTTTTACATATATACCTTAAATTATAATATATGCATATTGATTATACGTGGCATTGAAAACTAGCTGCACAGTGAATTCCATTTGTACTGCGACTGAAGGTAAAATCCAGCTAACGAAGACCGTTAACGACCATAACATCATTTATCAATACTGACGTTCTGAATATTTTCTCAGTAGCGCCCTGGTTTAGTGCACCAGCATCCTAACCCTGTAATAATCTCCTGATTACTGACCCTCTGAGGCCCCAGGATCGGTTAATTAATTGAGTTATTTTATTGTACCCCAGGTCAGGTGAACACTTGAGGAGAGGAACGTAAGTGTTACCCACATCACTCACTCCATCCCTCCAAGTGGATCGAACCCCAGAGGCTTTTTGAGGGAAAACTAACTAAATACATAGTAAACATCAGCTAAATAACTAATCATAAACATAATAAAATTTATTTAAAAAATCTAACAATGAGAATCTTTCTTGACTTATTAAACAATGAAATATAAGGGAGTTATAAGCGCTAGATCCTGTTACATACAGTATTATTAGGAAGGGATCCACTCGAGATCCAGTCACTAACCGTCTCACAGTCATAAACTCACCTCAGGATTTATAGATCGGCAGATTCCTGCTCCTCCTCTGAAAACCGTGTTATTCTTATTATTAACTCGATCAGATGGGTTGCAGGTGGAAATAATTACATGTCGAGGTGATTTTTAGCTCGATGGATAGCTAGGTATTCCACGCGGGAAATTACTTCCGGTCGTTTTCTTCTTCTTCTTCGTCGTCGTCTTGTCGTGGATGTGTTTTCTTCCGCCACCTGCTGGACTGGATGATTGTAAAAGACCATTGGAAAGGATTTACTCAGATTGGGTGAAAATACTCTACTGTATCTGCTAATAAGAAGTTGTTTACTTTTTGTTTTAAGAAACCTGCAGAACCATTAATGGGCACAAAATACAAGAATTTAATACAAAAATTAGCTGGAAAAAGTTTTATTTTTATTTTTATTATTATTTTTTAATAAACGTAGTATCATTATTATCAAGAACGGCATCATAGTAATAGGACACAATAGTTAAAAATGTAATTGAAGCAAAAAATCCTTAGCATTTTTAATGGTATACACTACCACTAAAAAGTTTGGGATGACTTGCAAATTTCCTTGTTGTTGTTTAGTGATTTAGTTTCCACATTCTACAATAATACTGCAGATTTAAAAACTATGAAACTATGAAATAGGTAATTACAACTGCATTGCTATGCATCGATTTAGCTAAATAGCTAACTGGATGCTTAATGTTGCAATTTAACGTAATACAAGGAATGTAGGAGTTGATGTGGGATAATGTTTAATTTATGGATGAAGGAGTTCAAGCAAATATAAATTATTGTTAGCTATCTTAGCATTTTCTCACTCAGTCACTTGTCTGTACCACTTTACCTTGCATGTAGGGTCATGGGGGGCCTGAAGCCCATCTCAGGCTCAAACCCCACTACCAGAGAGTTTGAGGCTGGGATCTTCTGAATCATAGTCCAACACCCTAACCACTGAGCTACCCCTGACCCACTCCTAATGATATCTAACACATTTGCACAGTACTCTATGAATGGAAGTTGAATATTTATGGTGCTTCTCCCAGGTCATCTTTAGTTTTCAGCAACTATACAGTCAATAAAAATTATAAATATGAGGAGATTTGCTTTTGGTCCAGCAGGTGGCGGTAAGTTATCTTTCAGCCCTGAAAGCTTCTTTTACAGTGCAGTTATCCAACCGAGCTTATCCTCTCTCCATGTAGCAGCATCTGTACTTGCAGTAATACATCTGATCTAGAAGTAACATGTGAAGAAGGTAAATGCATTGATCTTTAAATCCTGGGGTGAGTCAGTGTCAAACTGATTTCTGACTGGATCCTAAATGGATCTCTGACTTACATCAGTAAGTATATGACACATTTGTTCATTGTGGCAGTCAGTCATTTATTAAATCATTTCCTTAATCTATGTGTGCTTTGCTATTGGAATCTAAACATAAAATGGTCAGCAAGCAGAAGCTAAATCCCTGTGTATTCTGTGTTTTCAGGTGACAGTATCACCAGTTACCGTTCAACCAGAGGTTTACAAATGAGTATGGATCTTCAGATGTTAGGAGGATTAAAGGTTAGAGTGCAAAGTTTAAGAATAGTAACAGTATTAGTGACCTCAAAAGAACACTCTTCTTGTGTCAAATGGGTTACTGTTCCCACAAACAACAATATCAACAAAAACTTTTGTCTAAGAGTTATAACATGTATTATAGAACAGTTAGTTCTGACCGAGTAATCTGATTGGACGAGAGCCGTTCCATGAGTCCTGATATTGGACAGTAACGGCACTGGGAAGTTTAACTATATGTATCACTTAGCATCTCAGGTGTTGTACAGTGGTTAATTACACTAACTGCGGGTCGCCGAGTAGATGGGGGTAGGTCTGTACGGTCCGTAGTACTGAGGAGAAAGCAGATTCCTGTCAAAACCCACATTAACAACCAGTCACAGAAGCACTTTCTGCAAGAACACACACGTTATATCATCTTAAACAACACATTGTCTCCATAATAGTTGCTTAGAGGTCATTTCAGATCACCTCCTAACACAAGACTGAAGTTCAAATCCTTCTCTAAACCCTGATCGAGGGCACTACTTGGTGTGTAAAACAAGGGATTGTACACCCTACATAGTGCACTAGCTTTTCATTTACCACTTTTTGGGATTCAACCCCAGAACCTGAAAGTTAACTGAGCTAATATTCTTAAGCGGAATAAGTGGAAATATAAAATAAACGTCATAAGTTTCATTACCATCTTCATGGTTCTCCTCAACGTTTGGCTACATGGTACCGTTAAGAGTTTAAAACTTCTTTTACCCCTGTTGATTACACTAACTGTTGCTCGCTAACTATTGGTCGCCAGCTCTGACAGTCACGGTTAGGATATGTGTGTTTTCACAGAAAAAAATTAAGAAGAAAGAAACAAATAAAGAAAGAAACAAATTATAATCTGTTTATACTAAATGGTGGTATATAAAAACAATTTTACACTCGAGGTCCTGCTGTTGTGCTGGATATTGTGCTGATATTCCATACAACAGCATGACCTCAAGTGTTATATTGCTTACATAAACTATATGTTTTAAATCAGGGAAAGACTTTTATCCTAAATTGAGTAGCTTAATGATTTCTACAATAAGAATAAAACTACATATGGTTGTTGTGACAATAAGTTTTTGTATTTTTATGTTAAGTCACTTTTTTCCTCAATAGTGATTGATAAAAAGATGCTGCGAACAAGAGATTCCACTTATCAACAGAAAACTCCTACTACAGCATGTCCCATCTCCCCTTGTGTACGACTAAAGCCAGAGCTTCACCACTGTTCTGAGTGTGGGAAGAGTTTTACTCACCAGAAAGGTCTTCAAAAGCACCGGCGCATTCACACCGGAGAGAAACCCTATGACTGCTCGCAGTGCGGGAGGCGTTTTAATCGACTCGGCAATTTCAAACGCCACCAACAAATTCACACCGGAGAGAAGCCGTACCTCTGCCCGCAGTGCGGAAAGAGTTTTAATCAGCTCTGTTATTTCAAAGAACACCAGCGCATTCACACAGGAGAGAAACCGTTTACGTGCTCACAGTGTGGGAGCAGCTTCACTCAGTCGAGCACTCTGCGAAGACACCAGCGCATTCACACCGGAGAGAAGCCGTACCGTTGCTCAGAGTGCGGGATGAGCTTCACCCGGTTCAGCAGTTACAAAAAACACCAACATATTCACACTGGAGAGAAACCCTTTATCTGCTTACAGTGCGGAAGCAAATTTTCTCACCTGGTTAACCTGAAAACACACCAGCGCATCCACACCGGAGAGAGGCCGTATCAGTGCTCAGAGTGTGACAAGCATTTCACTCGACTCAGCAGTTTCAAACAGCACCAGCAAATTCACACCGGAGAGAAACCCTTCATCTGCTTACAATGCGGGAGAAGTTTTACTCACCACGGCACTCTCAAAACACACCAGCGCATCCATACGGGAGAGAAACCGTACTGCTGCTCGCACTGCGGAAAATCTTTCGCTCATGTCAACAACTTCCAGCGTCACCAAGGAATTCACACCGGACACAAAAAGTATGACTGCTCACAGTGTGGGAAGAGTTTTAACCTGGAGCGTCACCTCCAAGATCACAAGCACGTTCACACAGGGGGGAACGTGTTTCCCTGCGCACACTGCGGAAAGCGCTTCGCTCGACGCAGCAATTTCGAACAACATCAGAGAATCCATACAGGAGAGAAACCCTTCATCTGTTTACAGTGTGGGAGAAGGTTTACTCAGCGAGGTACACTTAAAACACACCAGAGGATCCATACGGGAGAGAAGCCGTATCGCTGCTCACACTGCGGGAAGCTTTTCGCCCATGTTGGTGCTTTCCGACGCCACCAAGGAAGTCACACATGATAGCATCATATCATTGCTCATAATGTGGGAAAGGTTTTAATCTAGAGTGCGGCCTCCAGGAACACCAGAGCATGCTCAAGTGCCCAGTTCATGAGAGACAGATACCCCCCACCAACACCCCCTCAAACATGTCTTGGTATAACAGACCAAAAACATTTGCAGCTGAAACGCCGCAACTCTCACAGACGTATCGAAAAGCGATATACCAGGAAGTGTGTGTGTGTGCGAAGGCAAGAGGAGGGGGGAGAAGGCGCACACACACTAACAGAATCAGTACAGCATCTATCACTTTGAGAACACATTCGTGATGGAGACAGTGATCTGTGACCGGGCCTAAAGCGTCAGTCTTGGCATCTTCCCAACTCCACCACGTAGAACCCAAAACCTGTTCCTCTGCGTTTAGCTGTTATTGCACTTTATAGCACATCTTCTATGTGCATACTGTGTAAGGCATCAGGTTTTTTCCCCTTTATTTTTTAATGTGATGAGAGATTTTCTTTTCTTTATTCCCCTCCTAGACTCCTAATGTCCCAGGAAGAATAATTAACTGCCTTAGTGTTTGGTGGCTATTCTTATTGTCTTGTCTCAGATAAACATGTTGATCAGTATATATTGGTATTTACATAACAAATGTATTTTTTTCATTGAAAATAGGGGGATCTTAATGTCTGACTAGTTTCAGAAATTGAAGCACATTGAAATGATTTTCCAGACTGTATTAACATCTTTTTAGTGTAGGACTGTGGCATGCACAATGCACTGACCTCATTTTCTTTCATGGTTTGTCTCTTTTTTTTCCATCAAAGGCATTTTTGGTTTCATTTGCGTTTATGTTTTAACTTTAAGTCTACAATATTGGAAAGGCAAATCTGAACAGTTATTTAAAAAAAACAATTGAAACAACACTTTATTAGCACATTTAAGTGTGGAGTAGCAGTTAGCGCTCTGGCCTTGAACATCAAGGGTTTTATTCCCTTCATGGGTCTGTGTGCTTGGTTGGTTTTTCCCAGTTTCATTTTAACACCTTAAATTTAACAATATATACATTTAAAATTTTACAAAATCGATTTTGGAGTGAGTGCGGTGATACAAGAATCGCCACACAATAAAATCATGATATGTGATTGTATCAACCCCCTCCAACCCAGTAATGAGTGTATTGAATCTATTTTAAGATGAATGTGAAACATAACAAAATGTGGAAAAGTTAACTTTCAGTCTGCACTGTATATATTACATACACTCATGCAGATAAATCGGTGTCCAAAAGTATTAAGATCAGGAACAGCTGGTTTAGTTAATAAAAAAAATGCTAATACTCTGGAGTTCTCAAAAGTTCTCAAATTTATGTACATAATCTTCAGGAAGAAAATTGAAACAGAGAATTTTATCTTTTGTCTCAATACTTTTGGCCATGCACATGCACATAAACCCATGAAGGAGGTCCTGAAAATGAACAAAGGTGCCATCCCCTCCAAGGGAAACAGCCTGGTATCAGAAATAGTCTGAGGGTTCTGGAGAACAATCTTAATGGTCTCTGGGCCAGGGCTAAGTTCTGGTGGGCAATTCAGGACTGCAACTCCATCTGCTTAAACAAGACATGGCTGAACCATCGGTACTCAACTATGCAGTCTGGCTGGACGAATTCTTCTTGGTGTACTTCATGGACCAGATTGTCCATGATAATGATAATGACCATGTCCATAGAGTTGGAAAAGTCAAGAGAAGGCAGTGTGTGTGTCTGATGGTAAACAGGAGCTGGTACGAAAGTCTGAGCATTATACCTCTCACACACTTTTGTACACCCAACCTGGAGCTCCTGATTATGAAATTACACACTCTATAAATTCCTCTGGATTTTACTTTGGTCATAGTCAGCACTGTTATATATTCCACCTCAGGCAGACATGGACACTGCTTTATGTTAATTACACAAGGCTCACTCTCAACACCAAACTTATCACCTGCAATCACTGTGGCAGGGACTTCACCAGTGCAAACCTTAAAGGTGCAATGCCAAACTTCTCCCAGCACATCACCTGCCACACCAGGGTGAAATGATCCTGAACCACTGCTCTATGTACTGTATTTAAATATGGCTACAAGGTACAGACTCAACCACTGCTTGGGAAATTGGAACATGACACCACAATCTTTTTCCTGCCTACAGTAAATACAAACAAAGGCTGAAACAGAAAGTTCTATTTTAGAGGGAAATTGGACATACCTGTTGGTAGCCACTTTGCAGGATGTCCTAGATGGCGAAGACTGGGACATGTTCTGCTGCAGCACTCATCACATGACTGTGCTTCAATCATCATTATCGTTATGGGATTTACTGGGAAACTTTCAGAACATTTCCCAAGCATTTGGGGTGAACAGACATGTTTTATGACAGTGCTGTCACTTCCAACTCTACTTCAATCATACAGTCTGCTGATGACCCTTGTGGTGAGTCTGAAAACTAATAATGAGGCGATGGACTACCTAAAAATGATTAAACATTGGAACATTAGCCTTAACAACTGCCAACAACCTCTTTATAATCCTCAGCAAGACAAAGGAGCTGATAGTGGATTTCAGAGGGATCCAAAGGTGGACACGTCTCTCTGTTGCCGTCAAGGAAATGTTTCTTACAGGGGAAGAGCTTCTTCCTGAACAGTCATTTGGGCCCATAACAGGGACTAAACAGTAGTGAAGTTGAACAGTTAGTGAAGTAGCATCACAAAAAAGAATCGACAGTAGAAATGATAACTATGTTTAATAGTGAAAGTAAGAGCATTTTCCCATGAACAGTGTGATGAGAACTTACAGGATTGGAACGAAACAGCTGTGTGTCCATAAGAAAACCATTTGTTCATAAGACTCATCAGAAAGAAAAAAAAAGACCTTTTGCTCTAAAGTCCTATCCTTATGATTGCTAGCAACCTGAATGAGCCTTTCTGATGGGTCTCATAAACAAGTGGTTTTCTTATGGACACACAGCTGTTTAGTCCTAATCCTGTGAGATGGAAAAAGGTCATGTGACCTGATAGGTCCAGATTGAGCCTATTCCAGAGTGATGGGCGTGTCAGGGTAAGAAGGGAAGCACATGAAGCGATGCTCCCATCATGCATAGTGTCCACTGTACAAGCGTCTGGAGACAGTGTTATGATCTGGGGTCGCTTCAGTCGCTCAGGTTGAGACTCAGCAACGTTATGTGGCAATAAAATGAAGTCAGCTGACCACCTGAATGTACTGAATCACCAGCACATCACATCTATCAGAGTTTTCTTCTTCCCTGATATCACAGCCATATTCTAAGACTCAGAGTGTGAAAAAGTGGTTCTGAAGAATCATTTTCATACATGACATGGACAGCACATTGCTACATACAGTCAAACTAAATATTAGAATGTGTGAATTTTTCCACATTTCCTTGGTTATGCATATGAGAAAATATCTATTTTGGACCTCATGACACATATAACCACAGTTCAGCTGCCATTTATCTTTGACTGTTCTACTTTTATAATCACACTGCTGCAACCACTAGTCTTATTGTTGTTCTATGCTTTGTGATACATATTTAATATTAGTGTATAATTGTAATAGTCTTCAGTGTGAATTTTTTATGTAGTTGAAATATTATTTATTTTATAACTTTCTTTAATAAAGTCATAAAATAACTTTTATTTCAATGCCTGGACAGCAAAACATTACACTGAGTGTGGAACCGCGTATGGCTGTGTGTGACAAAATTTTAAATATATTTCCTAAATAAATAAATAGGAATTCCAAAAAGGCAGAATTTTACTTCCACTTCTGCATTTCCCCTCTATTCCACTAATAATTTTATTAATGATTGTAGTTTATATGAATCATGAACAGGACACTGTGTACATCTATGCAAACATACATACATGCACAGTTCACAGAGCTCAAATTATTTCCTGTATTCGCAAATGTATAAGTCAAACGCATAGTTCACAAATAAGTGATCATGAGTCGCTATTTTTAAATACTACAGTACATATCTATGCAAATATATAGAGCAGTGTTTGACTTCTCTTGCCACGTCTGTCTTCATGAAAATCAACCAGTTACATCATATCGTAACATAATAATATTCGTTTACAACCATATATTCAGATTCTCTTATTTAAAAAAAATATAGGTAACACTACAACTCTGACCTTAGCTAGCTAGCTAACCCTAACCGAAAAAATTCAGATGATTAGTAATAATTACACATGAGCTATTTAAGCAATAACACGAGACAGAGTGCTGTACTGTTGGATGTCAGCATGGCTGTGACACGCTATATCAAGCATTGATTGTCATTTTGCTTTTATAAAACATTTCCACAAACATCATTTATGATTAAGAATTTATGATTTGTTGATTTATTTAACCGTTTATTTAGGTTCATACACATTATTTAGGTCCTAACACATATCTACTTAGAATCAGTTACTAAAGCAGACAGCATGGTGTTTAAGATGACAAAGTTGTGTGTTCTTCCTAACTGTGTTACTATAACGGGTTTTCCATGTGGGTTTTGGCAGGCAGCTGCTCTCTCCTCAGTACTGTGGACCGTACAGACCTATAGTACCAGTCAAAAGATGTGGACACCTTTTAATTCATTCTTTTTTTTTTGTTTGTTTAGTGATTTTCTACATTGTAGAACAATACTGGATTGTTCTTTCAAAACTATGAAATACCATGTACAGCAATAACTGGTATAAGTAACAACAACGGTCAATTGTTATTTTAAGACATGAAAGTCAGTATTTGCAAAACCCATCAGGATGAAACTGTCTCTCATGAAGATCTTCCTAGGAAAGCAAGAGCAAAACTTACCTCTACTGTAGAGGAGCCTCAGAAATCACCAATTAACAAATAGGACCTCAGATTAGAGCGATATAAAGGTTTACTGGGCAGAAGTAGCAGATACATATCAATATCAACTGTTCAAAGGAGATTATTGCATTTTTGGATAAACGCCTTCAGTATTGTTTTATAGTGTAGAAAGAAATAAACATCAGGAAAGACCATTGAGTTAGAAAGTGTGTTCAGACTTTTGACTGGTAGTGTACTTTCTCCCATGCTGCAACCGTAGAAACCGGTAAACGTACCAGTGGTGTTACCATCTATTATCACCACTCATGAAATGTCGCTCATCCAATCTGAACCACTTGTTGTATAATAAACATTGTTCAATTACTGGGGAGGTTTGTTGAAATGTCAAATAACAGTAGCCCAACATTACATAGTTAACACATCCCATTTCAACACTGAGACATAATTATTCATCTTTATTATTACATTAAAATTCTCTATAGATGTAAATAAATTATTAACTTTTTAAAATACATTTTTATACATTTAAATGGGTCTGCCTTAACATTAAAGCAGGGAATAATGAAAACTATTCATTTAAAGGGTAGGTTAATACACAGATCAGCCAGGATTCCCCTTGTGCCACCCGAGTGGATCTGCCCTCTTGGGGCATTGGACTGGGATGCCAGCAGGGAATACTTGGAGTGCCTTGGATTGAGGGTTGGGGCCTGTGAATTGGGTTTGTTTGTCTGGGACATCCCATAGATGCTCGATTGGATTGAGATCGAAGGGATTTGGAAGTCCAGCCAACTCTTTGCCCTTTTCGCACCATACACAGCAGACTGTGGTGCACTGGGTGTTCTAATACCTTTCCTCATTCAAGTAGTTTAAGTTGTCTTGTTTTTTTGTGGGAACGTGGCAGAAGTGCTGAAATTTGGGCCCCCATGTAAAGGGTAGATGTGCCTTGGGTGCCCATGATCCTGTCACTGGTATATCATTCATAATCAATGTTATTCAATTCATCTGGTGGTGGTGTTACTGTTATGACTGATCGGTGTATGGTGAGGTTTAAAAGATTTTGCATTTGTAGAGGCAGTGTATTAGCTGTTACAGAATCTTGCATACTGCCATCACAAAAAAAGAAATAAAAAAATAGAGAGTACCGTACCTCATGGTTAAAAACTAAATAAACAAATAAATATTTTAGCTTTAGAGTGCCATAACATAGAAGTACTTGCCCAATCATCAGATGCTTGCCAGATACATCTGTGATCAAGAGTCCAAGAGTCCTATGAATCGACATGATACTAGCCAATCATGAGTGCCCTGAAATTCATGCAGGCAGACAGCATTATCCGAGTTTGCTACAGTGTTCCCTGCAGGAACATGTTGGTGCAGCAGTTTAAAATGATGCTCTCATTTGGCTTTACATGATCTGGTGGTTGTTAGCTGGGCTTAATTTCCAGCATTGCCTGTCTCTCCATCTGAAATCACCTTATGTTATTTCCTTGTGTGTGTGTGTGTGTTCTCTCAGAAAAATCATCTGAGGACAGTGTGTGGTCACTGGAGTCCTTGTGAACCATCATAAATCAATATTGATTAGAAAGCAAACACTGACATCCATATTTTATAACTAATACATAATCCAACTTCTTAAGCAAGATTTATAAACCAAGGTGATTAGCTGAATTATTTTTTAATTTAGAAGGCTTAACTTCAAAACACTACTTACATTTAAGTAGGTTTTCTTCCTGGATAAATATTCAGAGGAAAACGAACAAAAACACTATACAGCTTCTTTTATGTGAATTCATCACTGAATTACTAACGTGATATCTGCTTTCATGCTCAACTGAGCTCTGGACATTAATCTTTCAGACTGCAATCACGTGAATGCACTGGTGTCTTTGGAGATCCCTTATTGTTTCGAAACCCTTTCTGCAGTCCGAGCAACAATATGGCGTCTCTCCTGCGTGGAGTCGTCGCTGATGCCTTTTCAGATGGCACTGCTGAGTAAAACTTTTCCCACACTGCAAGCAGACGAACGGCTTCTCTCCCGTGTGGGTCCGTTGGTGTTCACGTAAAATACTCAGCTGAGTAAAACTCTTCTCGCACTGCGAGCACTGAAATGGTTTCTCTCCGGTGTGAACACTCTGGTGTCTCTGAAAGTGGCACTCTCTATTGAAACCTTTCCCGCACTGCGAGCAGTAATAGAGCTTCTTTCCTGTATGGACGGTTTCGTGAACCTGGAGAGTCGACTTGTGTTTAAAACTCTCCCCGCACTGCGAACAACAATACGGCTTCTCTCCGGTGTGAACTCGCTGATGCGTTTTAAGATTACTCCTCTGAGTAAAACTTTTCCCGCAGTGCAAGCAGACGAACGGTTTCTCTCCCGTGTGGATTCGCTGGTGTTCGCGTAAATTGCTCAGTCGGGTAAAACTCTTCTCGCAGTCTGAGCAGTGGTACGGCTTCTCTCCTGTGTGAATGCTCTCATGTTCTCGAAGAGCGGTCTTGCAATTGAAATTCTTGCCACACTGAGAGCAGTGATAAAGCTTCTCTCCTGTGTGAAAGCTCTGATGTCTTTGGAGAGCCCTCTTGTAACTAAAACTCTTCCCACAGTCTGGGCAGTGATACGGCTTCTCTATTATGGGTGGGGAAGTAAAACTCGTCCATACTGAGCAAGGATGAAGCTCATCCTTTATTCTTGAAGAAGTACTGACAGTATCAGGTGTACTGGAAGCATTCTGAGGGCTACTGGAATCTTGTGCTGACATCCTCGTTTTTCTGTACATCTAAAGGCAAAACAATTAAATTCAATAACATAAAAAAGGATAAACAGTACTTGAATAGATAAGAGATGCATTAATTCCACTTCCCAATTTTTTATTAGAATTTTGTGTCAATGAAATTAGTAAACTAACCTGCCTAGCCCCCCAAAAGTCACCAACTAGATGTAACTAAGCAAATGACTAAGAACCTTCCATTGGAAAATTACTCAAGTGATTAATACAGTCTAGCTGCAACAAGTTATTTAACCCTAACTGATGCAGTGAGGTGCTTCTCATTTCTTAAACAATATGTCAAAAGACACATTCTGTGGTTGTGGCCAAGATGTTCCTCTATTTCCGATGTGTCAAATTATCGTCCTGCATCAAGCAAAGAAAACAACTAAGGAGATTGCTGAAACTACTAACATTGGTTTCTATCCATCTATCCAGGAATCTCTGTAGTGCAAGTAGGGACTGTGGAGGCCAATGGTGACCTATAGATTACATTTATTCCCATTTGTACAACCGTGGCTGGACCATTCACACACTATGGGCCATTTGAAAATGCCAATTAGCCTAATCTGAAAGTTTTTGGACTGTGAGAGGAAATAGGAGAACCCAGAGGAAACCCACCAAGCACAGGGAGAACATGCTAATTCCATGCATACAGACCCGAGGCGGTAATGGAACCAGGGACCTGGAGGTGAAACGTGACAGTGCTAACCACTAAGCCCAAGGCAACAGTGCTAACCACTAAGCCACCGTTGCTTACAATTGATTTAAGAACTGTAAAACCCGATTATTTAAATCTGGAAGGATAGTGGTGACCCATCATCTTCAAGGAAGAAATGTGGTCAGAAAGTGCATAATGGTAAATCTCAGTGAAGAGACTTTTTTCCCCTTTTCTGAGGGCACGGGCATATTTTAAGATGACTATGTCAGGATTCATCGGGCCCAAATTGTGAAAGAGTGGTTCAGGGAGCATGAGATATAATTTTCACATATGGATTGGCCACCATCCATGTGGCCAAGCCAGAAGTCCTGACCTTCAATTGAGTATCTTTTGAACCTCTTTGAGTATCTTCCATCATGGAATGTGCTTGAGAAGGCTTTATGGTTTTTTTATGATCTCACCCTGTCACTACCTCTGCTCCCAGCTTAAAGGCATGACAAGAGCAGAGTTTTCCACACAGAATGCCAAGGCACTGATTGGGAATATTGGCCAGGAGCCAATGCAATTCTCTGATCACTTCAATTCCATCGTCATGTCTTCCCCACATGCATTACAAAAACAGAAGAGAACTATTTTCTCATTACTCTTTTTTCCCTAAAAAAAATCCTTGGTCCCACACAGAATGTTGGATGTGTATTACACACTGCTGTTTGCAGTGAGAGCAACTAACCTCCAAGACTTGGCTGAGAATCTCATCTTAGATTGTTTCCTCAGTGCTTCTTCAGCTAGCAAGACAGAGGCTCAGTTTTTCACAGATGCTGGCCTTGGGCAAAGCCAATAAGATGAGGAAAAACTGGCTCAACCATGCAATTAAAACACTGCTGAGGCCAGGTCTGTATCATCAAAGCCCATGACCAGGCTGAAAGGCATCCGCTTGTGGTCTCCAACTTTTTTATCCTCTACTACAGGTTTTAGCACTGGGGTCAACTACTGTATGCAGTCACCTGATGACACTTCGCTCCAAAATAGACACCATCATGCAGTTGGCACACACCAACCCTCTAGGCGGTCACCTGGAGAAGATTTCAACTGGCATGGAGGCCAACTCCTGGCAGTCCTCCCCTCGATGCCAGATCACCTTTCAGGACAAACCCAACCGACTCCACTCATTTCACTTCCAATAATCAGTGTCTCGTCTAAGACTATGAGATCACATGTGCAAATCAGCCCCTTGTCTGGGAGAAAGCCAAGAGTGAGCAATGACAAGTAGGCCTATACGCCCAAACTGCAGTGTTTTGCTCCTACTACCTGAATCCAGCTGGAATTTTTTTGATCCAAGGTCAAATGGCATAATCATTGAACAAGTGGGACCCCTCAACTCCCACTTGCCTACCTGCACCCACCTCTATGATGTACATTTTCTCTATAAATAGACTGAACCAATGTTCTCTGTCCCTGGCTATGTTACTCTGTCCATGGACCTGCAGGTCTGAAAGAGGGTAGACATCAACAGGCAAGTGTTGGAAGTATGAGTGAGCCAGTTCTAAGATATGTTCTAAGTTGAGGGGGGGTTTAACTCACCTCATGAAATTTTGTTCTCCATCTGGCCAAGTTGTACCCTCCATCCATCTAAGAACCTCTGTAGTCCAACTAGGGACAGTGTTGGCCAATGATGACCATTGTATTTATTCCCATCTTGTACGACCATGGTAGGACTTCTGGTCAACAGTCACATGCTCATTCACACACTACACCAATTAGCCTAATATGCATGTCTTTAGATTGTAGGAGGAAACCTGGAGGAAACTCACCAATTATGGGGAAAACATGTAAACTCCATGCACACACCTGACTCAGGAATCAAACCCGGGACCTGGAGGTGCAAGGCGACAATGCTAAGGCCACCGTGCAGCCAGCTGCACATTAGCAGCATTATAAATTGCCACAGCAACAGGGTGCGGCTTCCTAATTCCACACAACTAGTGATGCATCAGCATTTCTCCCACACTACAACCTCCTCAAACTCACCAATGAGTGAACCAAACTCTCCTGAGACTTATTTTGTTTTAAGTAACTGTTTTAAATAACTAATTCAACAACAAAACCACTGAGATATAAAATGACTGCAATTAGATTTCAAACTGTCTAATACCTCAAAGGTTAGTGCTGAACAATCAACTTGTTAAAAAAAAAAAATCAAAATCAACTATCAAAAAAATCATGAATGGAGATCACTTAAACGCTAAGTGAAGTTACAGCCGCCACCTGGTATAAAGTCCAGTCAGAGTTGTAAAAGTGGGAATGAAAAGACAAAATATCAAACTGGATCAGAAGGTCAATGCTGCAGTCTTGGGGACTAGGAAATGTGGTTATACACTAAGAATGTTACCTAATCCCAGAACCTCAGGATGAAGTTTAGAGTGGGATAGTGGAATGTAAACTCACTATGGCAAGTCAGAACATATGAGACACTGAAAAAAAGGAGGTCTGGAAACAACAAGCAAACAGTAAGTATGGAAGGTAATCATTACCAAGTCAGAGGGCACCAACTGTACTGGCGGAATACAGTCTGAGCAACAACATTCTGCAGGATATCCAAGTCAAAGATTCACAGATGTTAATATCCTCTGCGGATTTGCATAGTTGTTCATTAACAACAACTACTGGCTATAAATGAACTGGACCATCAAAACCAACTAAATGCGTTCAATGAAAAAAAAAAAAATAGTATGGTTCACTCATGAACCAAGACAAGACTAAAGTAATGGTGATGGGCAGTGGTCGTAGGGGCTGGGGGTACCTACAACTACCATACAAAATAACTGCAAAATATTGCACATTTTTAAGAACTGTTTTATTAACAAAATATAAGCTTAATTAAATTAACTTGGAGCCATCAAAACAAAACACATGCACTTAAACATGCACAATTTTCAAAACTATCATTTGATCCTTTCCATGGATACATAAACATTAGTAATGAAATAATTCAATGTAATAGTACTGTAGTTTTGTATGACTTCGCACCAATCTCTCTCTCTCTCTCACACACAAAAATCATAGCATTTAAAAAAATCTATTTTTGTCCTTTTTGTACCCAAGCATGTAGGTGAAGCCACAAAGTCTAATGAAAAACTAAACCTCTTCTTTAAATTGAGGATGAAGTTAAACCAATTGGGTAAAGAACTTGTCTTTTATAATCTTTAAAGCTGCCAGTCATTTTGAAAACTTCCCTGTTTAACTGAATCCTTTGTTTTCATCGCGTCTCTGCTGAGAGGATTTGTGTGTATATAACATACCTTCAGTTCTCTTTTTTTTTAAATAAGTCAAAAGCTGTGCTTGAACTGTTCTCTTGGCCGTTGCAAAAATGCAAATGGCGCAAAAAAGTACGCGAACCTGTGTAAGCCGCGCGTTACAATATTAAATTCTGATTGACTAATCTATGTTATTTATAGTTTGTAGATGATCATACGTAGAGAGTTTTAATATTTCATTTTCATGTCAAAGTTACCATAACACACAGCATCATTAATGTAAAGGGGATATTGGTTTTACAAAGGGGATAGTTTTTGTGACTTTTTTTCAACAGGGGGATGCCATTCCCCCCGCATCCCCCTCAAATCGAGTCCTGGTGATGGGAGACGACAAGGCTGGTAAAGAGATGGATGAAGAGAGAACAGAATGTGTAGACAAGCTAGAACAACCTGTTGGAGAAGTTACATTTATCTTTACAGCTTTTGGCAGATGCCCTTATCCAGAGCATTTACTTTTGATCTCATTGTATACATGAGCAGTTTAGGGTTAAGGGCCTTGATTTTCTCCATAATTCAGTCATTTCCAATTCTCCCACATCAAGGCTACTACTCAATCAGGAAACGCCGAAGACTTTCGAGTGTTTCTTCCGAAACACTTGACTCCAGCCGACGGCATTTTTTTGAACTGCTCGCTTGCACACCGTTGGAACCAGCATAACACACTCGGAAGACAGCACTATCCGGTCCTTCCGCTTGTGTGAGCTCACAGACGGCCATGATTGGCTGTAGAGCCGTGATTGACGTAAGGGTTCTAAGTACCTTCCATCCCACCTCGCTGAGAGAGCTCAGCCAATCAGCTCTCTCTAGGCCCCCGGCTGCGGGAGGCTACAGCATCACCCGGGAATCAAATTTGCGTTCTGATAGGGCGAGAACTTTACCACTGCACCAAACTTTCCTACTCTTGCTCCAAAACAATGAGAAGGAAGACGATAAAGTGATTAAGTACGGTTAAGAAAAGAAAAGTACTCACTAAAATATCAGGATGAAAATAAAAACCACCACTAACCTGCAATGTCCCTAGATAGACAGAGTCATAATAAAGAAAAGGCTTTAGTTTGCTAGGGAGCATAAAGATTGGACTTTGGAGCGTTAGACAAAGGTCATGTGGCTGATAATATCTGAACTACAATAACACATGTTGTCGGTAGTGAACTTCCTTAAACAATTTGCACATTACGGTTACAGTTAATACTGCCTTTTGTAAAGGATCTGTGTTCATTTGTTTATCCTTTTATCCTTTATTTGATTATACATGTCAGTGCATTTCCTATCAGCCTGTCGAGTGTGTTCTGACTGTAACTGACTAAAAGTACCAGGATGAAACAAAACACAATCACGATGAACTGTGTATGTCGTATACAACCGTCAGGACCGCTGAAATCCAACTGTAAAAGATAATTTTATTTTGATATTTGTACACATCTTTGTTTCTGGAACTCTTAACTGAACACTCGAAGATTCATTTGTCTGGTTAATATGTGTACTGCAATTCTATGTTGGTACAGGCAATTGGTTAATTCAATGTGTAACATACAGTTACAGTAAATAGTAAAGGATTCTAGCTAACTGTTTATATAAACAATACTGATTTAATTGATCTTATTTTATTAGAAGCATCCTATTCATCATTGTGAATTCCCAAAAAATACCCTTTGTGCCACTTTCAGAATTGTGTACGTTCATAATTATAATAATGATGGATTTAGTAACACGTGTGTTGAAGGATCTTATCAGCAATGGCGTGTGAATTATAAATCCATAAATTATAGTCAGATTTATATCAAATTTATACATTAATCACATAATCACAATAATCACACTTATATCAAACTAATAATAATAATAATAATAATAATAATAATAATATTTCAGGTTGAAGTCCACGTACATGTCTGTGTGTCTCTCTGTCTAACTTATTAACACACAGAAATCACATTCTGTAAGGTCGAGTATCTGACGCCTTGTTTACACTAAGTTGTACTTCTTTGGTGCTCAGACAAATACACTCGCTGTTCGGTAATCGGAGAGAGAATCACAGATGAGAAATGGAAAAAGTCGATCAGATAAAGATGAAGTTTTGTCTTAAAACGACTCCGGCGTGTTAAAATTCACTTCTACCACTTCAGCGCTGTTATTTCAGCCAAAGTGAAAATATGAACTAATCCCAGTAAAAATATTCACTTTATCTTTTCTAATTAATATCTATTGGTGCAGGTGTTTGTTTACATTGAGACAGTAGCACATTAGTAGATTATTTTAAAGTAGATTATTAAATCCCACACATAACTGTTCATACAGTAACAGAGTTCACTGATGGTGCAGATTAAACTTCAGGCAGAGATCTGAGGACTGCAGGAGATTCAGTAAATTCTGTCCAGACAGACAGACAGAATATTTTTTTCTGAGGCTGGTTTCAGGTCCTGCAGTGTATGAAATGTAAAGATATCACTGAAAGAGCGGGTTCTGACCCGATGTACAGACGAAACCTCTTATTCTTTTATTTACATAGATAGTTTTAAAGTGAATATATATTCTTGACATTATTTAAATGAGCTATCGTTCACACTATTTGCTATACACAGTGATGTTACTAATCACAATCAAGTTCATCTTTATTGATTGATTGATTGATTGATTGATTGATTGATTGATTTGCCCCTCATGTGCAGTATCTGTGAGTTCATCACATCCTGGACAGTGAATTAAATTAACAATAAAATAAAACGTCAGTTTTGTTTAAAATAAAAATAAAAATTCTCTATATCAAAAATCCACTGAGATCTTTGATGTCTAACTCGAGGCAGAGCCGAGACTCCTGTCGCCCCTACAGCCTGCAGGTATTAGCATCCCAGCTCTCACACAGTGTTAGACTACATCACCTGATCACTGACCGGCTCACTGTAACTCACTCACACAGGATTTACTGATGATCAGATGATCAGGTCTCAGCCGCCTCTGATGCTCTCAGGCTGCGCCGCTCGGCTTGTTTTTCTTTTTCCTCCGCTTCTTCTTCTTCTTCTTCGCCTGTGTTTTTGGCAGGGGAGACGCTGTGGGCGCACTGTACACACTACTGCCCTCTTCAGGACGGACCGAGCAAGCGCAGTGTGATTTCATATTTCCATGGAGATCTGTATTAAAGGTAAGGACACTTCATTTTCATATTGCAGTGATACAATGAAATGTGTTTGGTAGCAATAAGAAAAATGAAACTTCCAGTCAAGAAAGATTTAGCAGGAGAACCAGTTAAATTCCTATTTGAAGCAGTTGACCAGTGTATTGCTGATCCCTATTGGACCCAAATTGACAGCAATCCAAAAAAAAAAAAGCTCACATATTCAACGTCCTCATATTCTCTCCAATTACACTTGAAAAATGAGAATAAAATAAAAGTTTCCCAGTAGTAGTGATTTGGGGAAAGACAGTATGATATAATAATAATCATCGAGTTTCTAAGGCAGCACTGTCACCCCACACCTCCAGGGTCCGGGTTGGATAATTTCACAAATAATGCTTAAAAATAAATCATCAGTACATCAGTTCAATTTCTATTCATCAATTCAGTTTAACATGAAAATAATGAGAAACAGTCCTAAATAACTTGTTTTTGTCTAATCAAAGAAGCAAACAACTAAATTCTGGAACTGCCAAAATGGGCCTATTGACTAGACCTACAGAATCTGTGAACGGACTGACGCCAGAAACCGTGGACAGAGACAACGCAGCACTGTGAGTCTGGTGCTATTACTCATTTTATATCATGTGAACATATCTGCTCATAACAGCTGTTTACTGGAAAGCGTCTGAGGAACTCTCTAGAGAGTGCGTCTGCAATCCAACACCAGGATTTTAAACCCATCAAACCAGAGGAAATGGTTTGTCCATGTGTAGGTCTGCCCCTGGTTGTGTTATTGATTGCCCATGTGAGAAAGTTCTAAAGATACTACAGGGTGCTCACACACGTTGCAGTGATCTCCAAAACAATGAACAATAGATAATGCCAAACGCCTCACAATCATTTTTTTTCTTTTCTTTTTTTTTTACTACAGTCTTTAATACCTCCTAAGTCCTGAAAACAGTCGCCAAAGAGAAGAAAAGCATGGACTCAGACAACACCACTACAATACAAATACATAAAGACATGCAGTTAAATAAACGATCAACAGAGATTTACATGTTACAAGACACAAACACAGACGAATGGTTCTGTTTAAACAGTCATCAGTTTTGACAACAATACAAAAGTTATTTTCCAGTTTATTATTATTATTATTATTATTATTATTATTATTATTATTATTATTATTATTATTATTAACTGAGTGCTTTTGGTCTTAACTTTGTGTTGTTGAAGTACAGAGTGTTCTCTGAAAACTCCTCAGATAACAACTCTTAATACTCTTTTTCAGCTGTATAACACACATGATGTTATACAATTTCTGTTATCTGTTATCACCCAGATGAGGATGGGTTCCCTGTTGAGTCTGGTTCCTCTCAAGGTTTCTTCCTATTGCCATCTCAGGGAGTTTTTCCTTGCCACCGTCACCCTCGGCTTCTCATCAGGGACAATCTCATTATCTAGACACATTTTTCTTACACATATATACATTTCCATAAATTTTTTCATTTTCTTTTCATTTCTGTGAAGCTGCTTTGAGACAATGACCAGTGTTAAAAGCGCTATAGAAATAAAATTGAATTGAATTGAATTAATAGCAGGTGTTACCCGTTATAGTGAAGCCTCACTGTGCGGTATTGTCTCTGTATTGTCTCTGTGTTGTTTCTGTATTGTCTCTGTATTGTCTCTGTATTGTCTCTGTATTGTCTCTGTGTTGTTTCTGTATTTTCTCTGTGTTGTTTCTGTGTTGTTTCTGTATTTTCTCTGTGTTGTTTCTGTGTTGTTTCTGTATTTTCTCTGTGTTGTTTCTGTGTTGTTTCTGTATTGTCTATGTGTTGTCTCTGTCCACACTTTTTGGCATTCAAAACCGATTTCTGTTTCTGTGTCAGATCAACATTTGGTCTGTTTAATACTCATACTATTTACTTCTGATCCAATGTCATTCTAAAGAAAAGCAGATTGTCACTAGACTAGTCAGGGAGAGAGAGAGAGAGAGGGAGAGAGAGAGAGAGAGGGAGAGAGAGAGACAGAGAGACAGAGAGACAGAGAGAGAGAGACAGAGAGACAGAGAGAGAGAGAGAGAGAGACAGAGAGACAGAGAGAGAGAGACAGAGAGACACAGAGAGAGAGAGAGACAGAGAGAGAGAGAGAGAGAGAGAGAGAGAGACAGAGAGACAGAGAGAGAGAGAGAGAGAGACAGAGACAGAGAGACAGAGAGACACAGAGAGAGAGAGAGACAGAGAGACAGAGAGACAGAGACAGAGAGAGAGAGAGAGAGAGAGACAGAGAGAGAGACAGAGACAGAGAGAGAGACAGAGCAGTGGCCTAAGCAGAGGTAAGACTTAGAGAAATACAGACCATGCTGCACACAATTCTTGTCATTTTAAACACTTTTTAGGATTACAGTACAGAACTCAGGGCTATGAGTCGACGTGGTCCGTCATCCAGTCCAGTAGCTGGCAGTAAAACACTTCACGACAAGATAAAGGAGAAGAAGACATGAAGTTGTTTCTTTTTTCCCCTCCTTGGACTGCCTACAGTAATTACCCAGCCGAGATTAAACCTCTGCATGTCACTGTTTCCACCTGCAGCGTTCCAGAGACTGATAGACCCGATCTGGTTAAAAATAATAATACCAGGATTTGTATAGGGGAAATCTGCTGATCTTTAAATCCATAGGTGAGTTAAAAGTGTTACTGGTTACTGACTGGATCCTAAATGGATCCCTAACATTACTTCATATGGAACAGGGTCTAGTGACTGACAGGAACTTAAAAAAAACTTTAAATGATATATAAGTATTTTTTTTGCTGTCATAAAATAATGAATTTATGGAGATTTAATGATGTTGAAATAATATTTTAGTTGATTCACTGTAAAGAAAACCAGTACAAATTGTGACCTACTGTAAAACTAAGATAATCTTATTTAAAATGTCATCATTTCTCAATTCTTCTACCTGACTAGAATGAATTATATCTTTTTTATATGAACTAATTAATAAGGTGACAACTCTGAACATCCGACTAGTTATTTACAGTTACAGTAAGCTGGAGGAGCAAGTGCATTGCAAACACACGTTGTAAAAATGATTTCCCTCTGAAACTTGGCACAAATGATGAAAACAATCCATTGAATTGTCTAAAAACATTCTTACACTTGATAACTCGCCTTGATTATGAGATTTTACGGAAAGGAATTACCCGAATAAAGTTTTCAACTTGTAGAGCACAGATTGTAAAAAAAAAATGAATAAATAAAAATAAACATACTGACAAAAGAATATGTGTACTACAATCACATTTGCTCATGTGTCTTAGAGTTACTTACTGAATCCTAAATAGACTCTACTTTATATGTGGTCGTGTCTGGTGAAGGTTAAAAGTTGGCTTTAATCTTTTAAATATACATAATAAAAAAACAAAAACCTCAAATAGTCTGCAGTTGGTAGGTTTAAAAAACAGGAAGAGGTAAAAAAAAAAAAGGTAAAAAAAATCTGTGAAAATAATAATGGTGGCTTAAGCTGCGTTTACACTGTCAGTGAAATGTGACCCAATTCCGATTTCTTGCTCCTATGTGACACATATCGGATATTTTCTATGTCCGTGTAAACAGGAAAAAAACGCCTGCATTCCGATATTTCGAGATCGGTTTCAGGCCTCCTTCATATGTGGAAATAAATCAGATATAAATCAGATATGTGCTGATGTGATT